>WEKY01066715.1:0-23151 GCA_013390045.1 Picathartes gymnocephalus
TTAATATAAATATTGATTTTAATTTTGAACCTGTAGAGAGCTCAGTTCCCTCATTCTGCTGCCTTCCTCCCTTCCAGAGCTGTATCAGCAATTCTAGTCAGTACATGCTTTTGTGACATTTTTTTGGTTGTTTTTCTCAGGTGTTGAGCTAATTTTAACCTTTAATTGTCAATATTTTGTCAGACTGAAGAGTGTAACCCTCTTTTATATGTAGTAGTATCTTGGAAGATACACTTTTCTAATATATTCAAAACATAATTTATATAATGAAGAGGCCCATGTTGATTCTTAAGGAGTGAAAGAAAAACTGGAAAGCATCTAATTTACCCTCTGTGCTAGTAGTAATAAGCAGCATAAGAGTCCCTGTTTATGTGCTGTTTCATTCAGATGACTGATCTGATTTATTAGACACAAAGCTTGTGGAATGTCCACATGAAATCACCTGGACATAAGAGTCCTATCAGTAAAGTTATTCTGCCAAACTCTGACATGCACAACCCACAAAGCAGCCTAAAAATATTAAATTATTACTGACTTTCACTTCCGAGTTGTGTTTAATTGTTTTTGTAGGAATTTCAGGTCTGAGTTTGCTGTCATACCATCTTTCTGTTAGAATTATGTGCTTTTCCCACAGTTTTTTTACTTCTTGCTATGTATTTTAAAAGATAGAATTCTTTAAATGGACTTTTACTCTCTTCCCTCACAGTTTTGCCACATACTTAAAATGTAACACTCCTCTTTAGGCTAAAATTTATGCTGTACTTGTACTTCTATTTAACACAAAAAGGCTACTTTGTGATTCTATGGTGTGGACTACAGGCAGATTTGAGATTTTTCGGCTTTCCATTTTGAAATAAAATTTCTAGTCAGCATGCTGAAAGGAATTTACAGGAAATAATGACATAAAGCAAATAATCTGCAAGTGGTTGGAGTGTTTCTCCACTCTAACAATAATTTTTTTTATCTGGCTGTGCATGAGTATTTTGCCTGTTAAAATACCATTGTGCTTTTTAGACGTAAAGGTTTATTTACTTATGTTAAGGTAGTTGGTAGGTAAGGACAAACAGGTTTTTATTCTACCTGGACCCTGTATTTCTTGTTTCTTTGTTTGATGAAAAAAGTTAATGAGCAGAATTGACTATTTGGAAAAAAATCAGGGAAGCAGGAGAGAAGCCAAATAGGCATGAAATTATGTTTTCCCTTCAGTAAGTGCTGTTAAAATAAATTGAACTTTTAAAAATGAAGCTCTGTACTTATATTTACTTTGGGTTGAGTTACTCCAGTTTTAAAAACAGAAGTTTTAAAAACAGAAAATTTACCCTCTGTCTGTAGAAGTCATTTTACTACCATAATGTGACAGAGTTTGAGCTAAATTGCTTAATACTATGTATTATTTTACAGTTGCCTTATACCTCGAACAGCATTGGGCCAAATTATGAACAATAAGTTTTAGCTGTGAGCACACTTAAGTATTTAGAGCCAATAGTGTGGGAGTCTTGGCAAGAGCATTACGTTATGCCTTCAGTTTTTCCACATTTTCTGACTTTCCTTCTAGTGACTGTTCATTAACTGAAAAGAAGCATGAAGGCCTGGTTTAGAAAATCTCCCTGCAGCACATTAAAGGGTTCATTTTAGAGTGTTAGAGTTGGACACTTTTCTAAATTCTTTCTCAGTTGAAACTAAGTTATCTCCATTACCTGTATGAACTGTTGAAAAGTTGGATTGTTTACTCTGGTATAAGTTAATAAAAACTGTGCCATAAAAATATCGTTCTGTTGGTGAGTGAATAACTAAAATCTGAATTTATGAGATTTCATATGAATTTTAATTTATCTTGCTTTTCCACAATCTTTCAGAATCTTTTAAAAAGAAATTTTTCTAAAATGAAATAAGCTTGGCTTGACAGTAATTGGTAGGCATATACCTTACCAGTATGATATTTCAAGAACAACTTAGAGAAAAAATGTCTACTGGAAAATTTTACTTGCCACAATATCTAAGGTATCCTCCATGAGATATGAAGCTATTTGGTTCCTCTGTGTGTGAAAAGTGATTGGAGAATGTACAGTTATGAGCCCTCTGGTCATGAAGTTTTCTTGAAAATATGGACTGGTGACAATCTAAACATCAGAATAACAATTGAACATAATACAGCCATTAAGTAGAGTCCAAGTATGTATGAGCTGGACTATGATGACACCAGTGCAGCACTGGAACCAGCGTGACTCAGGGCAATGGGACAGCACACAGCCTTCATCAGGAATGTCACAAGTGGGACAATGCTGGAAACAAACATTTAGTCCTGGCATTTGTAGCCTTTTTTTTTTTTTTTTAAACTTTTATTCTCCTAATAATTTCAATAGACAATGATCTAGTCAGATGCTATTATTTACCTGCAAAACACACGTATCAGACAGTGCTTTCATTGTCCTGCAAATTGTGTGAAACTAAAAATTTGTTTAATATTTTCAGCTGTAACCAGATCCATTAATTTTTGAACTGAGATTGAAGACTTGCTTGTAGTTTATAAAATACTGAAAGATGAGACCTACAGAGAATGTTACTGTGATAGTATGGAAGCATGCAACAATAATGAAAAAGTTTATTTTTGTCTTGAAATCAGCACCTGCACTTGTTGCAGGACTCTGAATACTCTCATAAACTCTTGTGAATGTAGGGGGGTTTTTCCCCTTAGCTTTTCCAGTAACTGTAATGCCTACTGAGTGTTGCTACCATCTGGACTTTGAATCCACAGTAAAATAATTTGAGCTACTTTTAAGGTGATTAAAAGTGATTATTATGTAATGGTTACTTTCATGCTAGTCTCTCAACACTGTAAAATTTGTTTTCAAGCAATCAGAATGAATACTGAACTTCATTAGTAAATTGTGGGGAAAACAAAGGATGTGTTATTAGCTGCTCTAGTTTCATGTTACAGCAGTCATAGTTCTTGGAGTGTTTAGGAATTCCCTTCAAATATTAGAGAAAGGGTGAAATCCAGGTAATCTGTTTAAAATCTCCTATTGGGATAATGTTACTTGGAGGGAGAAAAATAAGCACATGCAGAATGAAGCTATTAGGTTCATGGGAACTGCAGTTTTATGTCAAATGTTTTGAGACAGACATGTGCCAAACTTAGATTAAGCACTTTTAAAACTATTGTTTTAAACTAAACATATTCCCCATATGAATATGTGTAATGCATTGTAATATAACTCAGGTGGAGTCATTAACTTAATAAATAAAACTTCCCTCAGTACCCTTCAGTTGCTTATGCTGTTTTTGACTGTTCATGTTATCACACTGCTTGGAAGCCCTGCTTCTGGACTCGAATCTGTGTCCTAGCTGTTTTACAAACAAGTGATGATCTCATCTGTTCTCTAGACTTAGAGGCAGTTAGTTGTTAGTGAGCTCATTCAGAGTTTGGAGAAGATAAACTTCTCCCAAACACTCTCCATATGCTGTGGCTAGATATCCTTTTATCTCAGCAAGCTCAGTAGCTGCGTGCTGCTCTGTAGTCTGCAGACAGACATATCCTGTAAATTTCCAGTGCAGGGGAGGGGGTGGAAACCCACCTTCAAATTTACCTACCAGTTACAAATGTTAATATTAGGGAATTTTAGAGTAATGAGCATAAGAGCAAAGGAAAAACCAAGTTTTTAATAAAAATGCATATTATCAATCAACTATGAACTACTTCTAGGCTGAATAAAGGTCTGAATGATAATTCTAAATGGTTTGTCTTTCAGCCAAAAACACAAGAATATATCAGAAAGCTGGAGAATTGTTCTAAATATGATTTTCTGTTGAATCAGTAAAAAGACTCCTGAGAGCAAACTGTCCTTAATCTTCTGTTTTAAATTAGGAGTTTATCTTGAGTAACTTTGCAGACTTGGAGCATCCTGCAGCATGCTTGGGGCCATTATAGTTCTGACCCTTGCATATGTGAGATTTTTTACTTTATATAAGCACATTACTGTTGTCATGGGAGCTGTAACATTGGACTTCCTGTCTGTTGTTTGCAGTCTTGGGATTGTACTGGTGGCTTGTGTATGTCAATGTATATATTTTCAAGGGAAAAGATGTTATTTCATGAGCATTCAGAATATTTCCCTTTTAGGAAATTAACTTGTAATCTGACTTACCTATGTGTCTTTTTGAAACTTGCCTTACTTAAAATACAGTCAGGGAGAACTACAAGAGTGCAAAACCTATGTGAACCTTTCATTGAGATGCAGTGATTTGCAGTCAGCATGAAGGAGGCTTTGGTCTATTCACACCAAGTAACTCAACAGGAGCTGCAGAAAAGATAGAGGTTATCTACAAGAAGTTTTCTATAAGAAGTATAACATGAACCATATTTAAAAGAAGTGTATTAATTTTCTTATTTTCTGTAAGTCCAGAAATAGAGGGATTTTGTTTCTTTTTTTTTTTTTTATTGTTTTCCTTCACCAACAGATTGTGGATGGACATTTATTGTAGCTTAAATGCATTTGAGCTACAAAGTTCTTTCATCTTTAGCAGGCGTTTGTGAATCATTGCATATGTAATTTATCTTGCACAGTGTTTCTTTGCCATTGGTTTGTAAAAACTGCAAATCCAGGCTTTGTAAATGATGATCACTTTTGAGTCATAATTTTTCTAGTTTTGAATAAATTTCTCATCACACGTTGGTTTTGACCAGCTGTTTCCTGTTTTTCTTCCCAGTGGTTCAGCTGCTGAGGAGATAAATGCATCAATGGTTTGTTTCAGAATTAAATTACCTTTATAAAATGATGGCAGAGTACAACAAATACGTTGGACACCATTATAAGTATGAAGTATGCTGAAATTCAAAAGATGAAGTAGTGTTTGCTATACCTAGATGTTTCATATACTACAGAGCTTTTGCTACACCAGGAACTCACCTGATATAGAGGAATTAATCCCTCATCGGAAACACCAGGGTGAAGCTTTGGGTGGGGAATTTGGGTGTGTGTGATGGAATTTTTCAAGCAGTTCCAAGTTTTTGTGTTTGCATGAAAATATTTTGATTTATCTGATATATGATCTACATAATTACCTGACCATTACATCATATTTGTCCTGTTCTGCCACCCCCCAGGTTTTGGACTGCTTTTGATAGATGAGATGTTCATTTTTGTAATCATACAAATTACTTTGGAATTTTAGAACTGAGTTTGTGTATGTATATTTTCAGAATAAAGCAGAACTGGCATACCAGGGAAGACAGGCAATAGTTGGTATTACCTGTCTATTAGGTCTGGCTTGTGCAGTACACTTTGTTTCTGTTTTGTTCATGGTGAACTGACTCCATATCCACATAGACAGCAGCTGTGTTTTGTCCTTGAATCAGACATCTTTCTTCAGGACCTTTAAATGACTTAGTTACTAACCCAAAAGGTGCTTATATAGATAATAATGAAAATATTGCCCCCTATCTTCAGATTTGGGGTCATTTCTGTGTAGGATTGTGGAAGGATCACCTGTTGCCCCTATTTCTTTGTTCTAGTGTAGCAGGCTGTTCTGTGGCATCCAGCCACACCTGTCCCTTGCACTGTTTTAGTCCTCCCTGGAGAGCTGAGGAGAACCTGCACCCTCTGGCATGGTAGAAAAGCACACAGAGACAGTTAGTAGCTTTAAATATTCCTTATCTGTTAGAGCAGAGTTTCTTATCAGTGAGTATCAGAGGAGGAGCTGGATCTGTAGTGAAGGTGCCAGCTCCAGAACCTTAGAGCATGCATTTGCTACCCTGGACAAGGTACCTCAACTCTTTTATTTACTCATTTATAGACCTTATCCCATACCATTTTAAAAGTTCTGCGATCATCTACACCTGCCAGCCTTAATAATATTTACCTCAGGATATGGTCCAGCTATTGCCATTTGAAAAAGATTCACCCTTGCAGCTTGCACTTTTTTAATTTCTCTATGACTTTTCCAGGCTCCTTCTAACAAGATTCCTTTTGGTGGATGACTCCAAGATCTGCTCTTTCTTCCAAGGTTTCCTGACCTTGGAAGTCTCCATGGGAATTCTCATTAAATTCAGTGATGAGAAGGGGGAAGCATTTTCCTCTCTCCCTTGAAAACTATAGTTATTTCTAACTCCTCCTAACTAGCTTTGCTATATTTACTTCAAGCCTATCAAGTAGATGTATGATCTTGTCTCCTAGTGCCATTCTTGAATGCTTACTATTCCCTAGGCTGGTGGTCTTCGTGGAGTCTCCTTTATCCTTCAATCTTTTACAGAGACAAAAAACTTCCCAATATATTTCCCTTTAGTTCTCTACTATTAGATAGTACTTTTTATAATATCTACATTCAGGCAAGTCTAGTACTTAAGGCTGAAATTCCTTCTTCAAGCAATTGTGTGGTCTTTATGGGCCTTCCTACTTGTATAAGTCCAGCTTTGTGGAGCTCATATAAATTCCTGTGTGGCATCTGTCCCATTTTTAGCTATTATATTTCAGTTTAAGCTTTTCTTTTGTCCTCTTTCTTTTCATATTCTTTTCAGGGATTTTTTTTTTTTAATGTGAAGGTTAGTAAACAGCATTCAAACTTTACATTGGGTGACTGATATGCAAATCGTTCTACTATTACACTTTTAGACTGCAATTTGCTTTCCAAAAGAGCTGGTATTTTTGGCCAAAGTTAAACTATCGTAGAGCATAGTACGTTGCTAAGGGTTTTTTTTCTACTGCACTCATCAGGAAAAAAGAAGTATTTGCTTATTTGCTAATTAGTATTTGTATTTGGCATTAATGACCAGATTCCTCTGATCCTTGCTGAATTTAAATTTCTCCAGTCTGCAAAAAACCACAAGGAAAACAACAGCCAAGATAAAGCAGATTCACAGAACATACCCATGTGGTTGTGACTCAGTGGATCGGAGAGAACAAAAACTCTAAAACCCTTTTTTTTTCAGTAAGTAAAAGACATGGAAATTGATCTAAGAGTAGTGGGCGAATTTGCTAATGGGATATGAAAGGTAGGTAACTGAAAGAACTAATGAAAAGGAGCCAGTGTTCTATGAAAAAGTTGGAAGGAAAATAAAAGAGATAGTTGACAAAGCATCCTTTGAGTTTTGGGACTTGAAAAATGTAGAGAGCAAAAACCAAGAAAATCTTGTTTTCAAACCTAACCAGAACTAAGGGATTTGCTGGTTTTCTGTGGAACTGAGATGTATGTAAGCCAGTGCTACTGCTATTATGATAATTATGTACAGAGTTTGCACTTTCAGGTAGAAATATAAAGAAAATTCATGGAATTTGGAAAGAGGCTATTAGTCATCATTCTATTTTTAAATCATTGTGAATTGAGATACTTTGGCAAGGTTTAATGTGACAAGGCCAAGCATGTGTGGCAAGGCTCAGTAGTTGGGCAATTTTACTACCTTCTTGGAGTTTTAATTAGATGATATTTTATAGGGGCTTTTTTCCTCAACAATATTTCTGCTATGGAAAGTATTTGATAAAAATAACATGCTTTTTAAAAATTGTTGTTAGTTTAAAAAAAACCAGATCTGCAAGAAGAGTTACTGAGTCTCAAGTTTGATAAAATTTGGTTTCAAATTCTTACCTGATCAACAAATGAAATTAAATAATGAAATAGAATGAAACTTACTTTTGAAAAACTTAGAAAAACAAAGTTTCTTAGAAGACTAAGATGAGGCATATCAGAAAATTTAACACTGCTGCTGCTACTTTGAGTGCTTTCCAGAGACCTGCAGACTTCCACCCTTCTCCCAGAGACAAGAAGCAGAGCTTCCAACTTTACCTCGATCATATATCACCATTTCCACAGTAGCAGCAGTACTTGTGCACATACAAGAAGAGTTTTTTGGTTGCTTAGCTGACACTTGTGTGTCATTAATAGTGTGTGCACCACAGCTTGGAAAGCCTTGACTAAGTCCATGACTTTGTTGGACCAAATTTCATAGTTTTTGACTGAGATTTTATTTGCTTCATGTTCTGCTGATAAACACTATGTCAGGCCCCGTAAAGACAGTCTAGACCATAAGCTGTTTTCATGTTTGGAGAACAGATAAAAAGTTGACATTAAATGAAATTTTTAAAAAGAAATTAAAATATAAAGCCCCTTAAGCATTTTATCATTATTCTGTAACCTAACTTATGCTTCTACCCTCAGCATGTCCATATCTCCTCTGCCCTATAATCTTCAATGTGGATACTTTTCAATTTCAGGTTTTAAACTGCTGCTGCCTTAGGTATGATCTTTTTCTCAGGCATTATGACTACTTTCTACACTGTGAGTGCCCTGAGGGCACTGAAGCCCAGGGTGCAATGTGACTAAACCTATAGTTTACTGAAACCTTGCTGAGCTGGGGAGTTACTGCAGGGCCTTCCTTGCACACCCTCCACATCCACCATTTAATGTTCACATTTAAATGGGGTGAAGAAAACACTGTTCCTCCTATTAGAATACCTTCTCTCTTAGGCTTGTCCTGAATCACATCATGGAGCTTCTCTTTGTGCCTGTGTCAGTTTCAGCTGCTTTGGTGAGAATCCCACAGCTGTACCAGGGACCTGGAGCAGCTGCTAGGTGAGCAGGGGCTGGATAGCACACCATGTCTGCAGGATTGTAAAATAAGTTTCACAGCTTACAGATATTTTTTTAAAAAACCTTGCCATGTAGTTAGGCCAAGATGTTAAGATATTAAAGTCTTCAAGACCCATTAAGACTGGGAAAAAACTTCTTAATGACTTGTCAAGGTTACCATTGTAGGATAACAAAGTGTTTGGGGCATGTTTTTCTAGACTAGATTATTCATTATTTTGTAACATGGAAAAACATATTATTTTTTCTTCTAGGTATTTGCCTCGTGATTTTAATTTCCGTAAGAAACATTCATACAATTGATTAAGCATTGACAAGATGTTAACTGGAAATTTGAAACCACAGGTTTTGAAAGATGGCAGTGTAGTTGCCACTGAGCATTCTTCAGTTTTTATTTTTGTACTTTCCTAATTTTTAACTTCTTTATGGAACAAGCGCTATAGACAAGACACTGGTACCAGTTTTTCTCTAGGACAAGAGAGAAGTACTTATTAAAATGCTTTACCTGACTTTCTCTTCTATATGATCATCTGTAGTTAGAGGATCTCCTTATTAGTACGTCCATTAACATGTGGTCCAGCAGTTATCTGCATTTATTAACATGTGACGTAGGTAAGAACGAAGGGCATACAAGAAATTATATTTTGTGTGTCCTGCCTGAATCAAGTTTGATCACAGGATTTGCTTAGATCAAATCGCTCTAGGACCATTAGACTTTGTACATCCCTGGTCCAAAGGCTATTTGCACTTTGCTAATTGTTGCAAGTTGCTCTTGCCAACTGTTGTCATGTTGTCCAGCATAGTGCTTTTAACTTAGCCTAATACCATGGACAGATGCAGTTGATCTGACTGACATCAGATGATGAAAGCATGAAGGTTTGAACTACTTTTTGTCAGAGCTGATCCCCGAAAACAAGAGGGAGATGATCTGAGAAAGCTTTGTTTATACAGTAATTCTCATTATACTTTTCTGAAGTTAGAATTCACACTTTGGTAGTATTCAGAAAAATTACAGCCAAAATTGTATGTTTAAGTTAGACACATAAATTTCCTAGTTAGTCCACTGTATAAAACTACCATGATTTTCAAGATGCTGAATGCCCTGTGTTCCTCATAATCAGACCAGCAACAGTTAGAAGTCTTAGGGATTTACAGGTTTGATTTTTAGGAGTCCAGTTTGAAAATTTGGACTTAAGTTCCACTGAAATGCTCTTTGAAAGTATTGACAGGGCTGGTGCATCACTGTCATCACTGATTTCCACTTAGACCTGGTTAGGATGTATATATACGTGCACATACATATATAATCAGGAATAACTGTGAGTATGTGATGTAGTACCCATGATGATAATGTCTTTGTCTTTCTGCAGTTCTTTTGACAGTAAGACTTCATTAGAGAAGAATCCTTATACTATATTTATGCTGACCCAGATCTCTGCAAGGGTAGTTTTACAGGTGTAACTTTCCTAATAGAACTGCATTAGTATCTCCTTGCTAGGAGAGCAAAGGCTAGGGTTTCAAAACAGCTCATAGATGGGCTATGTGTATTTTAAGTGTGGAAATTAACTCATTTTTCCATACCATGATTACAGCACATATATTTTCATTTCATTTCATTCTCATTTCAAAATACTAAAATTTTATTGAATTTTGTACATTATACGAAAAAGAAACAGGAAAATTCTGATCTTTGCACCTGTCATTGAAGTTCTACTATATTTGAAGTAAAATGTGAGGCCTATGCCATCTGGTGGATAGAATAATTCAAACAGTTTTATTGCTAATCTTGATATATTTTCTCTGCTGCATTATCACTTTTAATTGGCATTGGTGGATATTTCTTTAGTCAGAAGTAAAGGGAAAAAAAATTTGAAAACTGAATTTGAGGCAAAATGGAATTCCAAACTTGGCACTGGTGTTTGATTAGACAACTGGATGCTTGGAAGAGAAACCCCAAAACCCAAATGCCAATGAAACCATTTACTCCCACTACAAATATTAATTCTAAAGATTTAAAATTGTGTACCAACTATTCAGAGATCATACCTGATAGATCTTTCTCCAGCCCTTGGCTTTTTGCAGATTATGAGGTGTTAGCCACGATCTTTGCACAGGCTGGCTGTTGCTGTGTCTGCACAGCAGACGTGGCCGGTGGGACTGGGGCAGCCTCTCTGAGCCCGTCTGCCCGTGTCCTACTGCAGCGTTCAGCTGCCCTTGCCTGCAGGTCAGAATCCCATGGTGCCACCCATTTGGAGTGCATTTCATTAAATACCATTTTCTGCAGAAAGCTGTGCTTCTAAAAATGTCAGATTGCTAGTTGGAATGCAGAGCTGACTTGACTATTTTAAAAGCCTGGATTATGCAGATACAGTGAAAAGTTTGGCCACTTATAAATATTTCTCTTTGCACAGAATGCTGCATGGGGGAATGACTTCATCATACAGGACAGGTTATGGAGTAGACATAGTATGGGATAACAAGTGGAGCAGTCAGTGTATATTGATACAAAATTTCTGTTATGTTGGTGAATAGTTTTTATTCTTTCCTCTTTTGTGGATGTGAAGGAATCTAACATCCTGTTATCTACTGGAAGACAGTACAGCTCCCTCATTTTTTCTTCAGACTGATCCAATATCTAAAACTAAATTTTTCAAAACTGATCTTAGCATATTAGAAGTACTTCACAATGTCTTTCATACTGTGATTTACTACAGATGTAATCTAATAAAAGCAAGTTTATGCTTATAGTCTGAAAAGGAACAAATTTCAAATACATTGTAATATATGCATGTGTGAAATAGAATTGTCATCGCCATGATATGTCATTGTTCCACTAGCTAATGACAAGGCAAGGCAAGTGCTGAAATACAATGCAGTGGAAAACACAGGTAATGCTATTGCTTCCACATGATCCTGATTTCACTTAATTAGCACTAGTTCAGGTGTCTGCACTGTGCTGCACCACATTCCCAGTTCTGGATGTGTATTACTTCAGTCATGGTGCACAAACAAGAGGGAGGAATGTGGAAGTGTTCATGGTTTATTTTATTACTGGAAGTAACTGACTGCTTTAGAAATATTTTAAAAGATTGTTCTTGACAGTAAACTTGCTTACAATAGACTCGACAGACTAATATATGTGACTCCAAACTTCATGGCTCTGTTATTCTTCTTGTAACTAATTTATTTCTCAACATTCAAAGATAAATAATGTTTAAAAATACAGTAGAACAAGTGTTCAGCTTATTTGCAAAAATTAGAGTTGAAATGTTATTTGCACTGTGGTTTAACAGAGCTTCTTTCTGAAGTAAGCTGCTTTGGCACTTTTTTGTGTCGGATATTTAGTGAAAAAAGAGCATTTACAATCTTGCCCACCTTTTAAATGTTTCACTGGTTGGGAAACACATATTCAGTAGAACACTGCTAAAAATATTTACAGGTTTATACTTCACATGGTGTGCACTCTTGCAGAAACATCTATATTCTCCATAGGGAGTAAATCCCCTGGTTTGTTCTATGAATCTTACTGTGTCTAAAATGTTTTGTATGATTATTTAGCCTCAGAAAGGCTATAGCACTTCAAAAGATTCAACAAACAGTGGTGTCTGAAGTTGCTTTGAAAAGATCCTTTCTCATAACTTTTTTAAGCATTTTCCACATGCTGCTGTTTTCTCCCCCTGAAATTCTCAATGACTTCTATCATATTATATTCAAAAAAAAAAAAGGATTCTTCCCAGTCTGCTTGAATGATGGTCAGCCAAAAGAGGTCATTAAAAAAAAAGGGCGCATGTGTAGGTATATTTTCCTAATGATTGCTGGGGGGAGTGTTTTTATGATATTTAAAGGATTCCTTCAGGCAATTTGTGGTGAAGCCTTCCTCCACTCTCAGTGTAGAACTTTTCCAACTTAAGAGTGCAGTTAGAGAGGCAGGTCCTCTTTCATCCCGCAGGACCAAGTTGAAGAGTCAGGTGCTTTCACAGGCTTTGCCATGTCATGTAGGTCAATTGGCCTAGATCCCATATTTTATTTAGGACAATTAGGTCTATGATGTATATGTCAGACCTTAGTTTTCTGAGACCCGTCCCTTTACCAGCTTGGGAATCCTCAGAAAATGGCTAAGATTTAGTTTTAGTGTTTTGCTGACTTTCTTCTACAAACCAGACAAAATAGTCTTTTCCTGAGGTGAATTTGCCCATCATGGAGCCAACCTTCCTGGTTTTTTGTGCTTATATGGCTTGAACAGAGATGATATTTTCTCTTGGATAGGCTTATGTCATGACACTTATGTTTATGTGAATATAAACAAAAAAAAGTTTTATTTTGAGCAAATTATCTTAATATAAAAGATTTATTCAGTTTGCTTTGTGTGGTTGATTAAAATGTCCTTTGTGTTCATATATGTATTTAAAAACATTTTAAAATCTGCATCTAGTAAAATGTTGCTCTTGGCAAAATGATGAAAAACATTTTTTTCATGTAAAGAACAGTACAAACACTAATTAAAATGAAATTAATTTTTTTTCAGTCTTCAATGCTATTCAAACAAGTATTTCAAACAAGTTTAGGCTTTAAAGTTAGTCAACCCTGAATACAGCCTGTGAATTAAAAAAAAAAAGGAATGTCACTGCTTCAACTCTTTACTAGCACCATTTAGAATTAGATTCCTTGTTGAAAAAACCAGTTGTCCGTTTTATTCTCTACTACTTGAATAACATTGTGGGCAAAGCTTTTTTCTTGTTTGTACCACTGTCAAGGCTATAGAAAACAATTTTCCTACCAGTAGATGGAATCAGATTAAAATCTTAATTATTGAACATAGCGTGTAGCTGTATTTTCTGATTCAGCCAGAAGAAAACATCTGAATAGCTCCACTTTTGAAGTTCAAAAATAATAACAGGTTTCTAAAAATTATTTAGCTCATAAGAATACAAATTAGATTAATAGAAAGTTATTATTTATATTTAAGAACAGTATGACTTTGACACTGATTCCTTACATGCACTTTAGAGAGTATTCCTGGATAGGTTAAAAGTGTTGTGTGAAAGAGAATCCTGTTACTTAGTTAATATCTACTTCGGTAGGCAATTATTCTTCTGAGCAACTATTTCATAAAACTTTAGAATTAAAATCTTCAAATTACAAATACAAATATATGATACAAAAATAATATGGTGCCAAAAACTTATGAACATCTGGATTTTGTAGACACTATTTAGAAAATATTTCTGATCATCTTTGTAATGTTTTATTATTAGATTTATTCTTAGACATCTTATAAAAAAAATTGGCAGTATAATTTCTTTTATAGGTCTTAGAAGCATTCAGAATAAAAGAGGGAATAAAGGTTTCCTGGTTGTATAGTGTCTATAAAGTTTTGGCAGTGTTAACTCTTAGTTTTATGTATAATAAAGGTAACAGGGTTGTCACATATTCGTATCTCCTCTAAAAAATCTTGAGTTTGTCCACAAAACTCAGTCTAGGAGTGACTGATTCATACACCAGTTTGTCTTTATCCAGCTGATTGAAAGAGGTATGGAATCCTTTGGAAAGCTCAAGCAGTAGAAGAAGATTTGTCCAGCCTTCTTATAAATGTGGTACTGGAGGAAGAGTTGTTCAGCAAAGAGCAAGACACTGAAGTTAGAAGTTACAGATTTTCCTTCAGATTCTTCCTCTGAGTAGTTTTCATTTTGGAAACGTTATTTACATACTTATTTTTTCCATGTGTTCTGTATTTGTAAACGTATAGTAGTATTACGTACTGATTCTGGGGTATAGTTTGTTATCCTCCTAGGTATTTTGGAAAGTAAGTGAAAATATTCACCCACCCAGTACTTGTAAAGCTTTTCAATAAACTTCAGGAATTAGGAATTATACAGCAAAGAAAATGTTAAGGTCTTTGGTGATGGACAGTGCAGATTTTCCAGCTGGTCTTTGGCAGGTATAAAAAGTGCAAGTTAGACTTCAGTCTGTTTTTTTAATATTCTGCTAAAATGGGCTCCTGCATTCTTGCCTTTCGTCTATCTTTACTGGTGTAATTTTATGTGCTGGAGAGTTCCCATATATGTTCTTGGAGGAAATAATTTTTCATGGGAATGTTTTTCTCCTTTCACCGGGGAGAAGCTTTCCAGGGATGGTTTGGATCAAATAATACAGAATATTTGTGATGAAAAGCATAATTTACTGGAGCTCAAAATGCAGCTCACTTTCTCAGTGAAAGGACTGGGGTGTTTAATGTATTGCAAATGCATGTCTTGGTATGGACACAGGTTCCAAAATGTTTAAGAAACTAAAGCCCTTTGGGATAAACCTACACAGACAAATTCATGAAAGTTATGTGGGAGAACTTGTGACACCAGAATTCTGCATCTGGGGTTTTTGGTTTTGGGACAGACTTGGCAAGCAGACCAAAGGGAATATGTTGGCTGTTCTCTTCTTTTTTTTTTTTCTCTCCCAGGCTGTATACTATAGTAATTACAAAGTACAATTCCTTGCACATACATGCTCTCTCCAGGTCCATTCAGACAGGGAAGCAGAAAGTTAATGAGGTATTATTATGTATTTAAAGATTTGTAGGAAATACAGAGTTTGGTTCTGTTCCATAGCACAAAGTTTCTGCTTTTTGCAATGTCAAAGAAGGTCACTGCAAAATTAAAGCTATTTTAGAATTGTTGACTCTTAATTAAGAGGTTATATAGTCAGTCTTCTGCAGAGATGGATTGTTCTCTTTGGAAGGAAAAAAAATCTGCGTAATAGAGAACCTTCACCTTTTTGTCAAGAAAATCCTGCAGCTGGGGACAATATCACCTTCTCTAAAAACAAGTTACACCATTTATGACTTGTGCTGGCACAATAAACTCTAAACTCTCATCCCTCAGGCATTTTGTAGTGGTTTATTTACCTAAAATTCCTTGACATTATTGAGAAAACATTGCTTTTCTCCTTGGACTGAAAGAGCAACAAACCCCAAAAAAGCTGTTGATGTGGGTTGGAGGGAACAGTGTTTTTCATCTATTGGATTCCAACAAATGAGTGGGATCTCTTGTAAATGCTATTAGGTCCATATGTTATGACACTGAAAAATACATGAAAAGTGTATTTGACAGGAAAAGCATTTGGTTTTCTTGCTGACCCTGTGCTAAGATGAAGAGAGCAAGGATGTCTTAAAATGATGTTTGACTGTTTTAGTTGTGTCAATACTTACCTCACGTCCTGCATGTGATATTGGAGTTCTTGAAAAAATCTTAGATATTACTCAGAACTGGCAACTTAAATGAATGTAGACTTAGCTGCCTCTTCTTCCTCTTCTTCCTTTTTTACATTTTTATGTGTATGTATGTATGTGCAGGGATGCGCTTCAGAGTGCTGTCAGTTTAGTTAGATTCACAAGGTAGTTGTGTAGAAAAGAATATGTTCCTATGTTCCAGACCACAGGACATGATGATCTTAAATTCAACTGATAGAGAGCATTAGCAGACTATACATGGAATTTAGATAGCATTATGTTTTTCTACACCAACCCTAAGTCCCCAAAGAGGAAAGAGAATTTCATTGTTTTTCTGCCAGAAGTGCACTTAAATTGTATTTGAATAAATCTGTTACATTGTTGTTGTGTTGGGACTGCCAAGAACAGATTGGCTGTCTTGAAGTATTTCTTTGCATAGTGGATCATGCTGCACATTAAAAAAGCTTGAAAGAGGAAAGCAGTTTCTCTGCTAGATGGTGTCAGGGTTCACACTTTGGATAATGATGTAGTCATAGGCACTTAAAATGAAGATTTTATTATGGACACCAGGAGTTAAGAACTTTCAGTTCAAATCACATCTTTTGTTCAGGTGATTTGTTCTAAATTCTCAAAGAACATTTCTGCAGCATTTGTGGAGTAGCTGCTATGAAAAACTGTGAACCTTAGCAGCACACAGTATATAAAGGTAAAGCTACAGATTCTAGAGCTGCTTAACTAAATCCATTGCATATTTAAACTTTTTTTCCAGTTACCTTCTTTCAAAACCATTTTGATAAGAAATCATTAATGTCTCCTTTAAAATGTTTATATACTTGAAAATGTCAATACATTGCAAACTAAATGTCCATAGATGCTTTCCAGCAAACTTCAGGTTTATCTTGGAATAAATTTCCTTATTAAGAGAAGTAATTAAGAAAAATAATTACAACAATTTGTCTGAACTTTATCATAGCCATTCATTATAATAAGTTTTCTTCATTCAGAACAATAATTGTTCCTCTACAGTGGAAGTAGAAGCTGCCACTGAGACTGGAATGAATATAGTAAGGATGAGCATCTTTTCATTGATAACCTCCCAGTAAAAGTAGGGCCACCTGTTATGCAGAAAGTGGTTTTGTTGAAATGAAGAAACAGGCTAGTCACCTGAGATGTCCATTTTTTTAAAATATTAGCTGGTAGAACATCTGTTGATGTTTCTCCCTGTTTCCAGTATAACATTTGGCAGGCCTGCTAAAGGAGAATAGCTGAGTTTTGTGACTTGTACTTTCAAAACATGTATGATAATGGTAGGGTATTTCTTTGAGGAGCTAATCTATGTTGCAAACCTCAGCATGGTTAGAAGTGTATCCAGCATGTTTTCTGTAGGAGAGATATTTTTAAATATTTATATGATATGTCTCTGTCAAAGACTCTAGATTTTGACAGACGCATTTCAACAAGAGCTAATCAGCAGCAAGAAAGCAGAAAGCTGAGTGTGTACCTCCTATGTTGTCATTCTGTGTAGAAACACACTCATTATTGGGCACAAAACAGGCAAGAAGAGAATACAGCTATTCCTCTCACTCATTACCCATATGGACTCTCCTTCCAGCATAGTTTTACTGTTGCCTTTCTGCTCAAAAGTAATTGATCCATCTCTATCTCCAAAAGATGGAATGAAATTGGTATGTATAGAAGTGGTGTTTACCCTGTTCTTTTCATGCTTGGGAATTCCAAGGGGTTGTCTTCTAGGCACAAATCTGCAACAATGAACCAAATTTTAGAATATCCTAAAGTCATCATGCCTTGTCAATCCAAAATACATTTTCCCTGAATATAACCACTAAAATATTTCTTCTGGCTTCCAGCACTTGAGAAAATAAACCACAAATTGGTATTAGGGAATTTGGATACTAAAGCATGCATTAAAATATCAAGGCAATACTAGAAGATCAGTCATTAGAGTTAAACAAATTGTTTTTTTCTAAAGAAAAGTTCTTCACATGTAGTTGCATGATATTTCATTATATTTAGAGAAAGGAAAGATTCTGTAGAAAAGTATATCATATTGTATTCTAGGAAGTCTTATCCAACAAAAGCATGCATGTGAAATTTTTCTTGCTTCAGTTTTGGAAGAGTGGGAAAACTGTATTTTAATGCCAGAGCCTACAATATTTAAAATGATTCTAACATACTGATCTTTGGGGTGTTAATGACAAGGTGTTGAGAAGTTTTGTAGAATTTTTTGTATAGACTTTAGCTACTTCCTGCTATTTTTGCACTACTTGCCTAGATGATATTGTATTTAAAATTGATAGTCCTGATAAATACAATAATATTAAAACATTTGTTATAGATTTTTTCAGAAATCATTATATCTGTTTTCTTTGAACATAATGCTGTCTGCCATGCACCTTTTTTATGTACTTATTGCTGTCTGTTAATTATTGTAAGAGAATACTTAATGAAGCTATTGTGTTTTACTAACAGTTGGATGTTTTGCATGCTTTTTACTTTCCCAGCACCCTAGCATGCAACTGTACCATATCTTTTAAGAGTTTTTCTTCTGTGTTTCCATAACTGTAAAGGAAAGTATCTTAAAGGCAGTAAGTGGTGTGATGTGTTATTTAAAAAGAATTCAGAAGATATGCAACTCTCACATTTACTTCACACCTTCTGCTACTCGGTGGTTCTTCAAAACACCTGCTAGTCAGTGTTACCTTTGTCATCTTTACCTTTATCACATACTTCTTTTCTTTTTCCTCCTTCCATAACTTGTTATTCTCACCTATAGTCTTTTTTCAATCAGTGTTTGTCCACAGATCAAGTTACTGAAGAGCAGTGTTTGAGGGTTAACTAAATAGTAACAAGGCCCACTTCTGAGATAAAGTTACCCAGGTTACCAGATACGGAATTATTCATGTTTATTTGCAGTGTGACCCCCTTTAATGACCCTTTCTGAGGAAAGCCACAAAATACCCAGTGTGCTGCAGTACTTTCATATTGGCTCCATCATGTATCTTTAATCACCAAAAAAATAGGTTTGTAAAGCTGCTTATTTCAGTTCCTGCATTAGCAAAAATTCTCCTTCATCCACTTTGTGCTCCTCTGTGACCCTCTTAAAGCAGCATAGAGTTGTCCTTGGAATTTTTAGGCTTGCAAAACTGACTTGTGAACCACACCTTTCCTTTCTAAACTGTGCCCCCTTGTGAAGAAATATGGTGGGTCAGTAGTAAGAGACTGCAGCATGAGAGCAGAGCAGTATGCGGCAGCCTCAGCAGTGTGCTTGGGAATGGATTCAAGAGGCCTGTAATCAGAAATAATCCCCTTCTGTTTATATAATTTGTCTCAAAGTTGTTTTTTTTCTATTAATCTGTGTATTTTCTGCAGTAATATAATTGTATTAGTAGCTTAGAGATGAGAAATCTAATGTGGGAAGAATTATTTTGCTATTACTTACAGTGAGTTTACATCATGCCAGTGACCTTATTTTCTGTATTTATAAATATATTTTAAGAATTGCTTAATGGCTGGCATTGTAAATTAATTTTTTTCTATAAATTCAAACAATACCAAGAGTCTAAGGCAGTGCTTTCAGATAAATTTAGCATTGCATCATTTCATTTGCAGTAATGTAAACACAAACTCCAGTAGGTCTGCAAAATTAAACATTAAATGTATCAGATTTTATTGTGTGTGTGTCTGTGATCACATTGAAATGCTTATGGAGTTTTTACAAGGAACAGATTTCTAGTGACTCTTGGGAAGTAGACTTGTAGGAGCTGCAGAGGTGAGGCAGCACCATGTGAAGTGCAGCGATGGGATTAAGATTTGGCAACACACTTCTTTTCTCTGCAAGCTCTTAGGCAGTCTCTGTGGATGGGAGCAGACTCATCTTGTGTTGCTGAAAGCCAACCTGAAGTTTCTGCTTGTGTTGGCTTGTATCAATTTCCGTACAGTTTTGTCATTTTTCCTGCCAGTTGATATGATATGGATATGGTGAAACACAAGGGGAAAAGGTATGGATCATGTAATATAAAATATTAAAACGTTTTTCTTACTGCAGGGATAATAGGAAAGCTTTCGTTCATCAGGAAGAAGAATGTAGTGCTGGAGAAAAATATATTCTTGCTTTATTAAGCAAGATATTTCTTTCTGGAAAAAGTTTCTTTTCAGTCAATTCTTACCCTGTAGATGTAAACAATTAGTAATTTTGAAAAGTCTGTGTTGTTTCCTTTTTACTTAAAATAGGCATACTGCATGTGAATGTTTACTAGCTTATTGTGTTTGATTGTAAAGCTACTTACAGAATTTTAGCAGATAAAGTTATAAATGTCTACTTTTTTGCTTAGTATTGGGTTCTAGCTCTATAAATAATGTAATTACTAATTACAGGCTTTTCTTGTTCTTACTTTGTTTTGATAAAATACTTAGACGCAGTTCATGAAGTTGACATTAAATCCCCCAGTGAATTTCTGACTCTTACTGTGACTTGATGAAGAAATATTGCATGTACAACAAGGATTTATAGAAAATACTTGACATTTTTTAGTAAAGTATATTGAAATCATACAAAATATGTAAGACTTGTTTTTTTGAATATGCAGTAGAATATAAATGAAAAAAAATTCTGTAGCTATTGCCCAGTGTAATCAATACAAAACTGTTCAGTAGAAATACAGTCAGGATGACATTTGATTATTATGTATATTTTTATAAATGCTAAAAATACTGTTTTGTCTTATTTTCCCATCATGTGCATGCGAAGCTAAAATTACACTATCCACTAGTGATGATAGAGAATTGTTTCCTTTTCTCAAACATATGTTGTACTTTTAAATAGTCTAAAAAACTTGGAAATTGTCTAATGTTTAAATGTACTGGACTGGTCTTTCAGTAAAGCATTATGTTTCAGGAATTTAAGCTATGAACAGTGCTTTTCACTTGGTGCAAGCAATTTGTTGTGTAGGTTGGTTAATGAGGGATCCAAGTACCTACTTGTAAAAAATAACACGATAATTTTCTTACTCTCAGTTAAATAGCAGGAGTTTTACCTTTCTGATACCTTTGTAGTTTGGTTAACTTTATTATGTGCAAAGTAAATGACCTGGGAACATTATGACAAAGCTTTGAGGTTTTCAGTAAAGGGTCCAAATATCAATTTTTAATTTGTGCTGCTACAAAATCATAACAAAAAGGGGAACTAAAGGTTGATACATCACAAATAATGTTAAGTCTTATATACTGTGATAATGTCTGGCAGCATTAGGTTGTGGGCCTTACTCTCCAAGACACGGAATAAATGCATAGAAAGATAAAAGTTCCTGTTTTAAAGTGTATACACAGTGATAAAAAAGGCAAGTTGTGGGATATACAGATGTGACATTTTGCTAAATGACCATTTTGCTAAACAGCGTATGAATATGGGCTTTTGCTGATATATTAGTAAGTCCAGGGCATCAATGTCCTGTAAATGAATGAAATATATAATCATCCAGTCAGAAGATTAAAAAAAAGAATGACTAGAGAAAATGTTGAATTACAGTCACACATTTGTCAAGCACATATTGAGGGTGCAGTTAGCGAAAGCATTCTTATTTTATGGAATTGTATTTGTTGCCATTTTTATTCGTTCTTACCTCTCTATTAATTTAGAGAGGGGTCATGACTCTCAGTCAATGTCTTTTTTGTATCAGTCATTTTAATAAAACTAAACTAGTGCCCAGGCTTTGTATCTTACATTTTCATAAGCAGCTAGACCTCCATCATTGCTTAATTTCTTGTTTACATGTGGTCTTTGATAAATACATGTTCGTAAGCAGATTTCATTGGAGAAGAATGTGTTCGTACAATTTGTAGAGTAATTTTTGGAATATAAAGACTCAGCTTTAAAATAGGTTTTAGAAGTATGTGTCTCAGATGGAAATTACTTTTTTTCACCACAGAACTGCCCTTTTCTGTGCCAGTATTACAATAGGTTTATATATTTAATGTAGATTTGGCATTTGCTTAGATTTTTGTTATAAAAAGCATATGTAAACTTTACCGTCAACACAATAGATTGTCCTTGATGTGACTCTGAGAAAATAGGGGCCTGGAAATTATCTCTGCTTGTTTATTCTGTACTACAGTAAAGATCCATTAGATATATATAATCTTTATAAAGTACTGTTTTTCTGGGTTTTTCTTCCCTGATGTTGCCTCTTATCGTAGCACTGTTTGAACAAGTCTTTCTGCTTATTCTCAGAATGATGATGCTGTGGCAAAACTGCCCTCTAAAGATCTTAAGAATGTACTTGTCAAATTGAAAATATTTGGGACTTGAGTAAAATGTTAAGCTACTGCTAGAGTTTCACGGAAACATACAATGCTTTCAACATTTTTTCATCTTTCTATAATTATTTTAAAAAAGAACAAACAACCATTTTTGCTTAATAGTTAACAGAAACATCCATTACAAATTTTTGTCCCTCAAGTACGTGAATAGTTTATGTACATGAAAACTTGCTGCAGTTAATTCAAAACAAATCTGTGCTCAGCTCTCCCAAAGCTGTTGAAGAGCACTATTTCTCACTAAGGTGAAGCTTTTGAAGTTTAAAGAATCCTAAATTTGTCACATGTACTTATTGATAAGTAAGTCAAAGTGTTTTCAGAACTGCTGTGATAATATGAAAGAACAGCATGTAATATGAATCTAGGTTTTATCCTTCATTTTGAGAGACTCTCACACAAGTCACATAGGTCACTCATGCATGTAATTCAGTGTAGTATAATTGCAATTTATAAAAATGATTACACTGAGCATAGTGGCTATGAATTTTGGTAAGGAAGCTGTTGTATATACAAAGTTTAGTTGAAGCTAATGCTAAAGCAAAATTAATCTAATGGATGACCAAACTCTAGTCCCTGGGTCTGTGACAATCCCCAGAGAATAAGGAAAGTTAATTTAAAATATTTTTGTTCATCTGGTCTTAAGCCAGATGCCTTAAATTCTGAAAATCAAGCCTCCAGTGACATTCCACTCCAGTGGGAAAAGATAGGAGAACATATACTCTGGTCCTGCAGAAACTTACTTCATCAACAATTAAAAGTGTAATTTAAATACTGAACTAATGTGCTCTTATTCCTTCTCCATTGTTCAGTCACTCTACTTTTTCACTCATACTCATCCTTTTCAAACAAGCATATTTACTTTAAAAAGCATGTTTTAAGTGTGATGAAGGAATTAGAACTTTTGAAAATTGTAAAACATTAGATTATCTATTTTGTGATTTTCAGTCAAGTTAAACTGAACTGGAAATACAAGTAATGAATCAATGCCCTGTGTTTATGATGCCTGAATCGGCTACCTG
>WEKY01066716.1:0-13123 GCA_013390045.1 Picathartes gymnocephalus
TTGGGGTCACCTGTCCTGGCTGTTTGCCCTCACAAGCTCCCAGACACCCCCAAAGACCTCACCAGTGCAGCCATACAAAAAAGCAGAGAAGGCCTTGCCTCTCTGTAAGCCATGCTCAGCAATAACAATTTCTATGTTATTAACCCTGTTTTCAGCACAAATCCAAAACACAGCTCTGTGCTAGCCACTGTGAAGAAAATTAACTCTACCCCAGCCAAAACAAGATGGTTTCTCTCAGTCCCCTTGACTGCAACTAATGAATCTGTAAGTGCCAATTCCCAGAAAAAGACACTGAAACTCAACTACCTACACTGTTCAATTGTTTAGAACAATCCCTGGCATTGGTTGCAGCACAGCTAGCATCTCCCATGATTCTGTGTCTTAATGAACACTGTTTGGGAGACAGGATAATCCAGTTTTAATGTGGCCACCCTTTTGGAAGGTACGTCCAGTTCAGTAATAAAGTAGACACTGCTATGTCCACTGACCTCAATGCCAGAGAACAGTCCTGTGCTTTTTAATTTACAAGAGTAGAAAAATAACCTCTATAGGCCTTTTTATTTATAAAAGGTCAGAATAACATTTGAGATGATAATCCTATTAGAATTTACTTCCTGAATGTATCATACTTTGATAAAAGTTCAAATTTAAATGCCGAATAATTGTGAACATAGCTACTTTGACTTTTCTCCACCTAAGTAGGGTTAATTTTTTATCATGGGAGAAATAAAATAAATGCATTAAAAAACCTTAAATAATTACTTATTACAATGTATGACCAAAAAATATTGTCATAAAATATTGGAGAGGTGGACAAAAATGGAGATGTAGTAAAGCATTCCTAAAGGATCTTCTAAAAAGAAAAACATTAAACAAAATTAATGGGGTATTTAAACCAAAAGACATTAAAGATTACATGACTCAGAGCAGAAAAGTAAAACACACCATAAAAGAATAAAAAAATTATAAAGCCACAGTAATTTTTCTGGAATAGAAGATAAAATACCGTCCTAGATAATATGAAAGAGAAGTGAAATAGGTTTAGGAAAAAGGCTTGCCAACATTTCTACGAATTTAAGGAATCTTCTTTTCTCAGCATGAAAAATTGCAGAAAAGACAATTCATCTCAGCAACACAGTATAAAATCAGAAAGAAAAAAAGAAAATTAATTCTATTGAACATTTCTTCCACTAAAAGTTTACTAAAAGAGGGTTGCCTCTCATCTGTCCCCCAAGCATGAAGAAAAATATTATGTTCTCATGAGCCCAAATCCATTAACAGACTTGATATACACTTTCGTCAATGTTTACACAACAGGAGAAGACTACAAAAATAAGAATTCCAAGGTATTATTTTTCTACAGGTGAAATTGCCTCCAAGTAAATACTCAAGAACTCCTATGAAAAGTTAATTCCGTGTTTGTAACATAAGTGCTTTTGGTGACAGGCTTACCCTCCTTCTAAAGAACGTGATTTCTGAAACCCAAAAATAACAGCTGATGCATGCTCAGCTGCATTGAATTAGGCTTTGGCCGTGATGAGGTCTAAGTGCTTTAGCTGACTGTACTAAAGGACTAAAAGCTGTGGGATATTATATTTCATACAACTTTATAGCTATATGACATTTGAATGTACTCTGCTGAGTCCTGCGGTTTTTCTCAGCACAAAGAGGCCATTACATTCTCACACCTGATGCGGGAGGAAAAACATCTCATGTGACTTTTTCTTCAGTAGAAGTGAGGACAGATCTAATTTCAAATAGTCATCGTGAGCTGATAACTTTCAAACTAAAACTAAGGATGAGCCAGTGGATAATTTTGAACACAGGAATTTGTGGGGAGGAAAAAAGAAAAAATATAAAAGCTATTCACAAGCATCCAGAGCAACAGAAAAGTTATGCTGTTAACGAACAATTTGTTACATGATTTCTTGTAGCAGTGCCATAGATTTCTATAATTGCTCTTACTTTCAAGATAAACTTTTTAAAAAGTGATATTTAAATAAAATACAATCTTTCATTAAAGAAATCTACTCTTCACGAGTTTCTGTACTATATAGTTTTAAATCTACTACTTAAAATAACTATATCATAATGCTGTAAAAAATTCTAGCCCTCAGAGCTGAAATTTTGAAAAAATAATGGACAACATATAAAATTAATAACAGTTGTTATGAATTAGTATAACATTAATATAACGTCCCAAAGTGCAAAAAAATTCCTGTAAGAGTAACACAATCTGAGTGCATTTTAAAAGTAAGCTGTGAATGGCTTTTGAAACACATTTTGCACTTAATCACAATAATAATGCTTTCATATTTGAATTAAATCCTCAGGAACTGAAAGGAAATGCTGCAGCCATAGTCAAAGACTGAAGGATATTTTTTCTAGAAAGCCCTCTCCTGTCTTCTGTGGTTAATAAAGAGTATTTTAATGGCATCTAAAGTGACACCACTGCAGAAACTGAGCTTCACACAATCCAGACTTACCAATAAAAAGCTGACCAACAGCACTGAGACCCACAAACAAAAACCAAGCTAACCCTATAGTCTTCTAAATATCTTTAAAAATACCTTCATATGTTGTATAGGCATAGAGACCTACACATAACACCATTTAAAAGTTTAGCTTTACTTTTGGAAAACCATAAATAAATATTAAATACAGAATACTTCAACATTACTAATATTGATGAAATCTCAATTTAATTTTTTTTTTTTTTTTAGATAAATCAAGGAAAGGAAAGGAAATAATGTATAAGTTGACAAAGGAAAAACCTCTGGAAAAATAGCAAGATTTGAAGAAAATTTTAACTAGGGGAGAATTTTAGTGTATAGAGTTTGAAAGAGGTATTCCAAATGCAAGTTAAAGTCCCTTTACAATTCTTCTGAGAAGTAAGTAAATAATCCCATCTTACATTATCTTACTTTTCTTTAAGGAAGAGTGACATAAAAGAGAAGGCAAAAGACATTGTTTTGGTTTCAACTCTTTACTTGTTTCGCTAGTGGTTTACTATTAAAGCTATTGCTGTGTAACCGGAGCCACCAGAGATCTCACTTGCCACTGAACTTGCAACTCAAGCCTCATAGGGATCAAACTGCCTTGAATATACAGATTATGGTTAGGGACTGACTAGAATTATTCACTCAACACCTTCTGTATTCTGCAACAAACCAGACTGCAGCTTAAACTGTCCATTCATCCCAAAGGAGTCACACAGGACAAGGTGGTAGGTTTTACAGCTGCTTTCACATGGCAAATATATACCCAGATAAGAAAGTCTCTGTTTAAATTTCTCATCATAAGTTTGAACCTGCAGTGTGCTGGAAAATTTATGATGTGATTATTTCCTTAAACTAGTAGCATACAAAAGAGAAGAGCATTTCTCCTGAAGAGAATTATATCTTACTTATATGTCTTATATAATTTTGAAATTTATTCTTGATACTTATTACCAGTTTCCTTTAACATCTTTCCTTCTCTCTGATAAAAAAAATCTTTTTGAAATTATCATGATTATTCTTTTTTGCCTCTTCCTAATATTTTCATTCCATCTGAAGAAGAAAAGAGACAAAATTAGTTATTTCATATTCTCTGCCTCTAATGCCATTTCTACTATTTTAAGAACAAGAAGAGCTCCGCTTTCCATGCATTGTATAATCACCTCCATCTGTCTTCGTATTTGCAAGACTAGAGTCACTTCTGTCTTACAAAATTTGAGGGACAGAAGTAAGAGGGGATTAATATTTAATACAAGACCTACATGCAAGCAGAGGAACAAGTATTTGAAAGTGGTAAAAGAGAAGTTGGAGAAGAACTGTCAGGAGTGCCACTGAAACTTTAATTACAGGATATGGATCCTGTCAGCTTTGTTTATATTTTGTATTATATGCACTTGGCAACCACCTGTCATGCAGCCATATGTAGACATATAGGAAACTGAAGACTTCGATAGTCAAGTACTTGGTATATGATCCCAGTGCTTAACCAAGCTAGTTTAAAGTCAGATATCCCTAAAAGACATATTACCAATCATGGTGAAGAGTTTCCTGGGATAACTGTGACTGAGTTATCCAGCGCAGGAAAGCAGAAGTTTCCCCTGTGCTGGCTTGCCTAGAGTCAGCTGGAGCATAGCCCAGCAGGGCTGCCTGCGGGGCCCCTGTGCTCCCATTCATTCCAGCCATAAGACTGCCACAGGCACCAGCCAACGTCACGGTGGGCCACTCCAAAATCAACTCAGGGCTTCCTTTTTCTTAAACTGTGAAGTTCAGTTAGCCCTTTGAAACGTACAGTGGCTACACAGATTGTGTTTGCCAGCTGTGAAGAGCAGGCCACTCTTAAAGTTGTTCTGTAAGTAACTAATTTTATGTGTCTAACCTTGGAAGAGGAAACAGAGACTAAAGTTTGTGTCATAATTACAAAGGAAGATAATGTCTTCATTATGTTAGAAAGGTTTTCTTACCAATATAGTATTATTTAACCAATAACTGTGTTTCCTACTGTCAAAACTAACTGAAGCGTGCCAAGAAGAAATGTAAAACCACAGAAAAAAACAAATCAGATAGACTCCTGAGAGGCAGTCTGGGGAGTTAGATGCTCCTGTGACAAGGGCTTGTATAAAGGAAACTGTGTTTCCTTTATACTGGTCAGGGCACTAGTCCATCACAAACAATTCAATTCACTGTGAGGAGCAGAGTCCTGCCCTAGGCTTTGATACACATTAATTTATGATAATACCCGATGCTGCGTGATATGAAATAGCAAGCCCAGATGAAGGGTCAGCAGTTCATCATATAAAAACTATTTTATGTCATAGAATCAAGGAATCATGTCAGTCTAAATAGATAATTCAGTCAGACAGAACTTTGACAGAAAAGATTTCAGCATCCTCAGAGCTTTCAAAGCATGCATGATTTCTTTGTTAAAGAAAATCAGATAGATGGGCAATGATTTGTTTCCATCATCCTAATTTATAATGCACAGTCTTTCACAGAATGTTAAAGAACTGCTTTGAGGACAGTGCAGTTGATTATTTGTACTGTCCTCTCTTCTTGCTAATGTAATTTATTTTAAGGAATATGCCATACAAAAAACCCATTGAATTACAAAAAAAATCTTACCCTGGAATGTGCAGCACATGTGGTAATAGTTTGTACTGAATGATATTACTACAACAACTGAAGTATGTCATCCTTACCCATAAATAATGCATAAACTGAATTCTCAGGTATTAACTGCTTCAAACAGATAAAAATTTTTTCCTATTGCTCAATTTCTTGCAATCAGTTTAACTGAAAACAACTGATACTATCATGAAATTTCTGAAAACTTTTACAAAATACAGCTTTTAGGAACTATGAATTACCTACTGCTAAGAAAGATCAGATATTTCCCCCTTTTTACACAGAAAACTGTTTTTCAAATTCATAAGGCATACAAGATGCCACCCACCTGTGTGTTTCAAAGCATCAAGTCTTAAAAAGAAGGAGATGACGCTTAGTAGGGGACTATCATATGTAATCCATATGCACCACCTTCCCCCAAGAGATCTTTTTTTTCCCAGAAACTTTGTACAAATTGAAATTACAGTTTGGCCATTTGTACAGGATTTTACACATTCCTGTCAGCCTGATCAATGCAACTGCTTTCTGTGGCTACCAGACATTGGGACAACCCAGGCCTCTGCAAATACAGAGGTGTCACATGCAGTGGGCCTGCACTTCTTCCATGCATTGGACCCTTTGTTGTACACAATCAGTACAGCTAACACAGTAGGTTCAAGCCTTGTTCCACTTGCTATCTATGTGCTGATCACTATGGAGTGTCTGTGCTCACATGCCAGTGTTTCTCAAGTGAAATACAGGCAGCTCACATTCTCTCCCTATCAATTAACATACTTCAGTTAGTAAAATGTACTAGTTATTAGCATTAGCTAAAAAATAGTAATTTTATTATGTACTGCCTTTTGGACTTAAGATAATGCAGTTCTTTTGATGTGTATTCGTTTACATGTATGTATATATATATTTGTAGAAATTTGTATATGTTGATGTAAAGGATTGTAATTGTAGACCAAGATTAAGAAAAGCGGAACCATTCATATGCTTATGAGAATAAGAAAGAAATTTTGTTACAGGACATCATTTAAAAATATGTATATTAAGAGGATCATTTGAGTACTACTCATCTTTTAAGTAGTTAATAAGCACAGAACCACTCTATACTTCCTGTACACACAAAAACACATTAAAAAAAAAAAAAACAATTACCAAAAAAACCAGTTCCCACAATCCTGGAAAGCAAACAGGATTTTAAACATCCTGCCAAGAAGATATGAACAAAAAAGAATTATATGACTAAGTCAATGGGGTAGTATGCTCAGGGAGGAGGAGGAGTCACCATCCCTGGAGCTAGTTAAGGAAAGACTGGATGTGGCGCTCAGTGCCATGGTCTAGTTGACAAGGTGGTGTCTGGTCAAAAGTTGAACATAATAATCTCAGAGGTCTTTTCCAACCTAACTGGTTCTGTGATTCTGTAATATATGACAGTTGGTTGGCTAATGTGTGAGGTTAAAAATGGTTAGCTGTCATCAGTTTGGGCAGAAATAGACTGACATGCCCCTTCAGCTGAAAGAGTTAGTCTAGGCAAGGAGGACTGATATGCTCCATGTTCCTGTACAGATCTGAAGCGTGCAAAACAAGCAGAAATCAGCCTGCACTGAGTTCAACAACTGCATCAGGCCACTCACAAGACTGACATTCACTAGTATTTTCATCCACTGCCCAAACACCATCAGAGAACTTTTCTGTCCCCTGAAGTCAGACATGTGCTGTAGTCAAGACTGGATTTCATGGCTGAATTTCAATTCATTTATACTTGTTGCACCCTGAGGATGTTCTGAACCAGTTGAATTAATTCCTTATTAAAATAAAGTCAGAGACCAGCATTTCCTCCCTACAAATCAAGTGAGAAATTTACTACTGAATGAAATATATTGACTTTCTAAGCTATTAAATCATCTGCCTCCTCTCCCACCAAACAAGGTTTTTACCTAAAAATCAGCTCCACTACAATTTAAAAGAAGTCTATATTAACATCTACGTAACTCTTAACTTCATTCACATGATTTTTTTGTTTGCTGCTCTCCACTCTAAGCAAGCATCTGAGGAAAAGGACTGGCCATTGGCTATAAACAAAAGACAAACAGGTCTCATTTGGCTGAGCTTCTCTGTCCCCTGCGTCACACTTATTTGCAGTAATGAATGGAATGTCAGAAACACACACACAAACCACAGATTTAGATGTTTTCTGATTCCATGTAGTAGAAGGAAATTCAATGACAAGCCAGCAAGACTGCTCCAAAGTACTCCTTTATCTGGGTAGTTAAAAAATGTCTCAATTCATGCCCTTATTTTTTCTGTCTATTGTTTAGCTGCCACACAGCCAAGATTCCTTTTATCACAGGGTTACACAAGCATTCTCATACCTTGGTGTCAAAATATTTTATGTAAAAAAGTTATTTTGTTTTTTAACCAGTAATATATGTGCAACACACATATGCACACTGTACTCCTGCTCCTTAGATATGTGTATTATGAAAAATATAAAGCCCATGACTTTTTGCAAAAATTAGCTAGTTTTCTCTCATTCTCGTGCATCTTGTTGCCTTATTTCCCTAAATATCATGTTAACATAGATTTTACTGTTAACAAACTCTATGTTTCAAAGAGTTTGGTTTCTTTTTCCTAGCAAATCATTTGCCTGTTATGTATTCTGAAACATAACATTCACATAGGTTGATATTCAGGTTCTTACACAGCATATCAACCAATTGAAATTGTATAAAACCAGGAAATAAGCCATTCATACATTCAGTTCTTCTCTTCCATGTTTGATTAGCTCTGTTACAGCACAGAATCCTTTTAGAGAAAAATGTGTGCAGTCCTAAATCTGAACAGTCAGATGATGACATACTCAAGTAGAACTAATTCATGTTATGACTCTTCTTGTTTAGTTTCAATGTATAACTCATAAACATGTCTGGAATGAAACCTGATCTGTCCCAAGTGAATGTAAATACATGTAAGGGCAAGGGATATTAAGGGACTACCAGACAGTAGGGAAATTGATGGGGTTTTGCTTTATCTCTTGATTTGTCTCAAACACGTGGTCAGGTCACTTCTCAAAGCTCAGACACAGGTCTGTGTTTCTGGAGTGTGAAAAACACACCTTCTACCAGATGCAGTGATTAATGCCCTCTGGTAATCACAACCCATCTGTCAAAAGCACTAGGTTATCACCAGGTGTTATTCTGCATGGAATAAAGCTTTACAGTTCTGCGAAACAAGCACTGTTTTGCACGAGCTACATCCAGAAACAGTTAAGAAAACTTTTCCTTGGACATTATATTACTCATCACCTTCCAATGTAAACACAGTTGTGCACACCTTTACTAAGAGAGGTCAAAACAGACGATGAAACTTCCAAGCAAAAAACTTTTAGCTTTTAAGATGAAATTTTTAAGCCAAACAACTGCATTGTTACAGTAAACTGATAACTTTACTGCACATGGTTATTTGAATGGCAGTTGCCTTTTACCATGCTTTTCAACCAGCATATTTAAAGTATCATCAGTAATCTGGCAATCATGGGCAGAATTACCATGCAAACTGAAATGCAAAAATTCATGTATGTTTCTGCAGTGTTGGAGGGAAAAAAGAAAATAAAATGAAGGAAAGAGAAGGGAACACAAAAGCAAACACAAGACAACAACAAAAACACAACAACAGCAAAACAACCCAAAGCTGACAATTTCACTGGCTTCAGATTTTCCTTTTTAATGGAATTCTGCCAGTACATTTAAAAATATATAGGTATGGGTATATATATAAACCTGCATACTTTGCGTACTATATATTTTTAATATACAAAGTGTGGACTTAGGTGTGAAAAATTAGCTGTGTTTGCACTACCTTATGTGTGTTTAGTTACATGTTTTATATGTTGCAAAACTAAGTAAGTATTTCTGTAGGTGTAAATAGGGTGCACCTTTGCAAAACTCTAGCTGTTTATTGATGTGGCTGCATGTTGCTGAGTTTCACTTCAGTTTAAGTTGTTATACCTCAGTGTAATATTCTAGCAATGCCCTTATTCTCTACATTCTAGGACAGTATAAGTTGCTCATTAAATACAGTCACAGATGTTGACTAGAAAATAATGCACAGTAAAGGTAATTTTTGTTTCCTCGTTCTGTTGCTACAATTAAAATGATAAACTGGAAGAAGCTGGGGCATTCGTATTTTATTCTATCAATTTTAAAAGTCCAAAACCCCAGCTATAAGTTTAGAGCAGTTTTAATTCAACTTAAATACATTGTAGAAATGCTCTACTCAGGGGTGACTGGTAAAACACCAGTTTAGAGATTTAATCAATACATGCAGCTCCGACTCTGCTCTCTGCTCAGCCTCAGGAATTTTGAAGCAGGAGCTGTGGGCAGCAACAGCCAGCAGTTACTCTCCAGGCCCACTGGCAGTTCATCTTTTGTTAGTTCTGTGTGGCAGCACTCACCACTCTCACTCTTACAGACAACCAGAGTGTATTTACAGTGTGTGTGAAGATAGCCAGCACCTGGGTTTGTGTCCCCCCTAGCCTCCTGTTCAGCCCGTTAAATCCTCTAGCCCAACCAAGCCCAGTGGTGCAGTGAAGCCTCTGGGACCTGAGCTCTGCTCTGTCTTCTGAACAGAAGGCAGGTTCACAGCTGATAATCATATTGCAAGGCTGACCTTAATCACTCCTCACAAAGCAATCTAAAGTCCTTTGTAAGTTCTTTTTTTTTCTCTTCTCTACAGTCCACTGAACGCCAGCATCTGTGAACTGAAGCCAGGTATTACGGGCTGCCCCACTCAGATACCCCCTGTGGTTTTCCTCTGGTTGACGTTCTGTCCCCTCGGCAACTGAATTCTCTCTACCCCCGCTCTGAAACCTATTCACTCCAGTAGAGTGAAACGAATTGAAAATGCCAGAAACTTTACTGTGGTACCACAAATCATTTCTCTGTAAGACAGGATACAAACACGAATTTCCAATGAGAACAAGAAAACTTGTGTTAATCGATGAAAGACTCATTATTATTCTGCTGTGGAATAACGCACTGAAACAGGTTTCTATTGCATTTTTAATAATTTTAAAATCAATTGCCAATTAATGGTTCACCTATGCAATCTTCAAATCACTAGGCACTACAAATAAAATATTTCTATTGAATTGGCTTATTGGACTCCAGTCGAATATTGTAGTTTATTTCCTTCTCTTGCTTTCATAGATAGATATATTAACAAGATCTAAAATGATGTATAATTTTAATCCAATATTCATGCCCTACTCATCTGCCAAGATAATTTTTTATTTTCTAGGACTGTCTTATAATCACGCTTGACAGGTAAAGAACATATCTCTCCAGTCGCCTCTGAAAACAAGAGTGTCATGATTAGTCTCACCAGCAGTTAATAAAAATATGAACTGAATAGATGGATATGGGAATTCTTGAGTCACTACGGAGCTGTGCTGCAAGTCAGATTTTTTCAGGTTTGCTATGAAACACTGGGAAGAAGACCACATATAAACTTAAGATGAACCTCAAAATCTGTAAACAAAGAGAAAGGAAGAACCTGTCTCTCACAGAAACCACTAGCATCCTTTCTATTTCCAGTAATGGAAGTTGTATTGGCTCTGAAATAGAGTTATATTAAATGAGCTATGAGTAGAAAGGCTATTTAGTCCAAATTTCATAAAACATCCATTTCCCAGCACCAGAGCTAAGAATTAATATTGCTGCCAAATAAAGTCCTACAAAATACTGGTAAATGTATCCCATAACTGCCTTAAAAGTGGATTTTCTTACATCTCACTTGTCTGAAACTTACAGAAAAGGATATATAATGAAAGTTATTTCACAAAAATTAACTGCTTCAGATATCAATTGAATTATTCCTAATAATCTTCTAAGTGTTAAAATAATTTTACTATGCAATGTAAGACTCTCATTAGGAAGCATGCAGCCACAGCTAACATTTGGAAGAAAACTAGTAAATTTATGTAACTGACAATCTATTTACAATATAATTTCTTTTACCAGTAACTTTGGGTTTGCTGCTAAAGGATTTTTTCACCTTACTTGGTTGTTACCCAGCTCAAGCTGCTGATTTGGGGCATAATGCTTATCTGAAATATGTTAAATAGTTTGCCTGTACCTGTGTGTTTGCAACTGTGCACTTACCCAGTTGCATATGAAGTATCTGTCTCTAACACGACTACTTGAGTCCTGTTGTTGAGAGATTTTCCACTACAACGATAAGCAGTAGCAGCTCTGAGACTCCAACCGTCAAAATGTCAAAAGCTATCTTACTTCTTCACTTCTTGCCTTTTGTGAAGCAACATGATGTTACTGATACCTATTCAGATTTGTTGCCTAATCCTGACTGGCAAAGCCCTGCCACACCCCCTCGGTTTGGTTTCAACTACAAAGCCAGAAGCATCGTAAGGACAGCCACTGAAAACTCTAAACTATAGAGGACCAAGAAAAAAGACTGTGAAGATCTCAAAAGATTCTTTCTATACTAAAGCAAATCATTGTCATTTACTCTTGAAATAGATCCCAAACATTCTTTCATTTATTTGTAAATATTTGCACATGGCATGTTTCCCTTGATTGGTGGTGAGAACAACACAGAGAACAGTGCCAAAAACTTACTTGGTATCTACTCTTACTCTCTCTTCAAGGTCTGTTAGCATATTGCAGAGCAGGGAAAGATTGACTGAACGAGAGTAACTATTACCTTTTGCTACTTTTTTTTTCCTTTTGTATTAATAGTGAAATTTGATTATTTTTCTGAAAATTTCTCCAGGAATGGAAGTTATACATAGCACATTAAAGTTCTGAGCTTGCTTCTCCTCCTTTCAAAAATAAGCATTGGTTAAGGGCTTTTAGTCTTCCAGGAGCCCTTTCTCTACAATTATAATTTTATACCTATGGCTGAGGTTTTATCTGCCTGCACTTTAGCAGCAGTAGTCAGGAGGAAGCACAGAAGACCCAATCAATTGCAAACATCTAAGTTATCCAGGTGTTATCTAACCTCTACCTACAAAATTTTGAGCACTTATCCATTCATCTCTGTTATCAATGATTTTATCCAAATTAGTGTAGTTGCCTTATGCAAAATTTGATGTAAATATTTGTCCCATATTGTCTGTCAATCACTTTCCTTGTTCAAATAATACAATTTTCTTTATCTTCCTCTTATTACCATTTTTGTAGAATGACTTCTTGTAACTAGGGATAAAACGCTCTAGCTACAACTCCTCTGGAAATATGTGGCTATCTTGTTAATAAACACACTCAAATTCCATGTAGCAGCTCCTAATAATATATGTTTCAACACTGAATTCTCTGTGTCATCTTGTCGTTCTGAGACAGTTCTCTGGGAAGCCATTATAGATCTAAGCTCCCCAGTCTTCTACTATGCTCACATTTAATAAACAGATAATGCAGTATACTTTCTTTGTAGCGTGAGGCCTTGACAATGGATTTCTTCGGCTTTTCTGTATGTTCCTGTTCACCAAATAAGTTGTGGATGTCCCACATCTCTGGAAGGCCAGGTTGGATGGGGCTTTGAGCAACCTGACCTAGTGAGTGGCATTCATGGCCATGGCAAGTGGTTTGGAACAAGACGATCTTTAGGGTCCTTTCCAACTCAAGCCATTCTATGATTATATGTATGCAAAAGTACATCTTTGTCACCTGTGAACATTTTCCTCTTCAGTGCGGCAACACAGAAAGAAAGCTAAACATAAATGAAATTTGATAGAAAAAATTCTGAACTCAGTAGAGACCAGATGAGTCAAATGAGCTTCAGGACCTTCTCTTTTTCTGGAGTTATACAAAATAAGGATCTTACCTGTTCAATCCTTCCCCTATATAAAGGTAACATTCAGAGATGTACCACATCCAATAACTTTTCACCGGGTCCTGTTGAAAAGAAAGCTGAAGACATGTACCTACAAAAGAAAAAACATTCTTAACTCTTTAAACCAGAGAGAACGACTTGCTAAGTATATTAAAAAAGAAAAA
>WEKY01066738.1:0-15291 GCA_013390045.1 Picathartes gymnocephalus
CCATGTGATCACAGCTTTGTCCTCAAGCTGTTTGTTCAGATGTGGCTTTGCTCTTATACCTCAACAAATTTTCCTGAATGGTGCATGTTTGCATTATATAAGTAAATGACATAAAGTGAAGAAAGGTGGTACAATTTACTCAAAAAAATGCTATAAATGGGAAATACCACCTTTAGTCTTTTGGGGCTCAGCAAAACTGAAGCTGAGTTTTAATACAATAATGCCAGCTTAGCTAGACACACTGTTGTACTCCTTTTCATTGAGCAGTTTTGAAATATTTTAGAGTTGTTCCATATTTTTGAAAACCTATTTGTTGTTCTTTTTACCTTTTTGTTTTCTGCAGTTGTGCCAAGGTGTACATTTCTAATGACTGCAGTTCAAGTCTGTACCTGCCTGCTAACACCTTCTTTTGGAAAGAAGACTTTTTCAGTAGCTCTCAAAATATTCAGTCAATTTATTGCAATAATTGCTTTGGCCTCATTATTCTTTCTACCATAAATATTTGGTCTGATCAACCTCACATTACACAGATTCATTAGCCAGGTTCAAACCCTAAGAATCAATGCTTTTATTCAACAGTTTATTATAGAGAAAATATTTTTGCCAAGTAATAATGCTGATCAAAGGCGCTTTGAAATACATTTCCCTTAAAAATCACTGTACAGCATACAAAAACAGGTGCCACCTCCCATCCCTGGGCTTGCTTCAGTACTTTATCCTGTGACTGATGGTTGAAGAAGACATTGTTGGCTGCAATGGGCGGAAATGAAACCACTGAACAAAAAATCACAATCCGGTTCTTTCTCTGACTCCATAAAGGTCTAAACTGCAACAGCCTCCAGAGAAGGAATCAGCCCATGTGCTCTCCTAGTCCTACCTGAGGCAGCACAATGCACAGGCTGATTTTCATGCAGGACTTTAGGCACCTGGAGAACTTGAAAGCATGCACAGCTATGGCACATCCACATCTCCAACATTACACTGCAACTGCACGGAAAATCTGAGGACATCTGAGGAAATCTGGCTGAGTCCCTCTTTAAAAACAAGCCCCTTTGTTATCAAATTCTGCAATAAATAGATTATAAATTCCACCTCAGATTTTTCATCAAAGTAACAAGTCAGAGCTCGTACCCCAGAGTTTACCAAAGTTGCACATCTTTGGCTTAGCAACATGTGGGGAGGGGGAGGTAGGGCAGGGCATTCAGCACTCACAAAACTGTCAGTCTCCCAGAGAGGGCCTTTCATGGCTTATTGCAGAATTCAGAACTTTGGATTTTCAAATAAATGCCTCAATTTTACTATAAAGGGTCTCATTGTGTGTGTAGGAAAAAGGCCTATGGTTCCAGTAGTTTGTCAAAATTATTTTGAAAGCCTGACTGCAAGACTCAGGGAATTTGGTTTTGTCTATCCAGCAAAAAAAAAAAAAATCGGTCAAATCCATCTCCAGAGAGAGTTAAACTTTAACTGATGCACAAGTCCAGTCAAAAACATTAGGTGCTGGACTATATCATTATTTTGACCGTCCTAAATGGTTCTGCAAAGATGAAACAGAAGTTTGTACAACACTCCCAGGAAGCCCATAATTTACCCTGGTATTTCAGAACTGCACGATGGAGACCATGGATTGTCTATATTTCTCAGATATCATCTATGCCAATTTTTATTGATTGGCAATTGTGTTACTTCTATAGCAGGCCATTAACAGAGTCATGGTTTTCCAAGCAGGACTATGTATTCCAGGAAGAGCTAGGAATTCAAAATAACACTTTGGAAACAATGATTGGTAGATGTAGTGCAATCCTCAAATTTCTTCCTCTGTTAAATTAAATAAAGCAACAATGCTATTGCAAAAGAAAAAAAAAAGCTTGACACACTTGTTTAAAAAGTCCAGACCCTGAAGTTTTGTGTAAATGGCATCTACCAGATACTTATCGTTTAGGTATTCCAGCATAGTAATAATTTTATTTTAGAAAAATGATTGTTATCCAAACCAGAGAAATTATTTCAGAATAAAGTAATTTGTAACTGGAAAGATGGGGGAATCACTCCAGACTAGGAAAAGTGAAATGCTATTACCTGTGTTTACAATATCATTATCATCATTTTAACTTTGTTTACTTGTACCATGAGTCCAGAGACTCCAATCAGGCCGCTCTGCCAGGCAGTGCTCAAGCAGACCAGATGTGGAATTCCCTTCTCAAAGCAACCAGGGAAACCTTGTAAGTAACAACAGAAAAGGAGTAACTTCAAAAGGTCCTCCAGGAGGAGTTACCTCACTAAAGACAAAGGGTTTAGGCCTGAATTTAGAATCAAATTGCCCTGGTCCTTAAACAAGGGCTTTCCCCTATTGCCCATTTCTTTTGTTCTGCCTGGTTTCATAAAGACACAAAGCTGAATTTGCAAAATCACAGCCATTCCCATGGCAACAGATGTGCTGTTATGATGTCCTCTCTTGGAGCAAACAAAACAAGCAACCGAGCTTAATTAAGGAAGGAGTAGGAGCACTTTATAACCCTAAAGATGCACTTCTAAAATCATTGCTAGCTGATATCAGACCAATTTCATAGACATCAGCTACCACTTTCCCCACAGGCCATGATTCTTTACAGAAGATGAGGAGTTAAAGGACTGATCTAGTAAAGTCAATGGAAAGTCTCCTGCTGTGTTTTGGGGAACAGGATTGGACAGGAGACCATGTCCTGTGAATGTCATGTAGGTATTGCCATTCTTGTTTAAATGGGATAAAAAATAACTCAATGTCATGTGATTTATCTAGAATCATGTACTAGAACTCAGAAAGATCTATCATGGAATTGATAAATGACAGGATAAAATAAAATATATTAGGATTTATTTTTTAAATAAATGACAATCTAACATTAACATTCTGCTGACCCTTCAGGATTGCATCAGAAGATGGAATTAATTCTACTTAGAAACAGTGAATTTCTATTTTCTTTAGGAGAGGCAATTCTTTTTTTGTAATGTGGGGTTAAATTTAAAATTTGATTTAAAGTTCAAAGTTAAACACACAGTGAAGTTCCAAAAAATTATTAGGGGGTGGGGGATAAAAAGAGGAGAAAATGAATTGTGCTTCATTATATTAGCAACTTGCTTGACTATAACATAATTTGTAGAAATACAAATATTTTATCTAAAGCTATGGAACTCGGTTGTGCTGCCATTGAAGCCAATGGAGATTTTGTTTTAATCATCCCCACTGTCAGGTTTATATTTTAAAAAATATTTTATCATAAAGAGCTATATATTTTAAAAGTGCCCCTTTGATAAATGGTAGCAGCAGAATGGAATCTTTGAATAAGGTCTTTGAAGCCTGCAGTTTTATGAGTTCAGTGCCTTCAGAAGCTTCTAAAGTAGTTATAGACAAATGGAGACAGCCAAGGCTTTGCACGCCTACTTCAAACATGAGTGAGTGACTAACATGAAATTGTAGTGGCCATTAAAACTTCAAAGGAGAAGTGTGACCTGAATATTACTTGTCATTGTACAGGATTTGTTACTGGAAGATCTGATCAAGTTTTTATAATTATAGTATCTCCACCAAATGCCAAGATCATGACTTCGATAAATTATTCTGCCTCAAATAAAATTTTATTCCTGAGATTTCTTTTGCAATACCAGTGGCAGCAAACGCTGGCTGGAGAGTCACATGATGCTGGCTTCCCCTCCACACATCCAGCTAAATCTCGTCTCTGTCTTGCTAAAGCTGCTGTCCTCACGACCTATTCTACATCTTCCTACCTCTCCTGGCCCAGAGAGCCTTTCCTTCTGCTGCAGGCCATAAAACCTCTTTTCTTACAAATTCCTCTTCACAACTCACAGTGTTTCTCAGACTATGACCAAACTTCTCACCATCCTACAGACACAATCATACAAATACTTACGATAATGAAGAAGATTAAGAAGTCGCTGTTATCAATTCCTCTGTTGGCTATCTCCCTTCCAACTCAGTGTATTCTATGATTCTATTATTCCTCCCATCAGAAATGTGGTAACTTTGTGTGAATTGATAATCTTTTGAATAAATCTAGTGATCTACTAATCTTGCATATATTTATCTTCCCTTAGACTATAAGGTCTTCATGTGCAATGATTACTATAATTATATGTGTATAGATACAGTGATTTGTAGTTGTGTGAACAGTTATGCTTCTTTCTCTGGAAAACAATGAGAAAAAACTGGACACTTTGAATGATTGACCTTTATATATATGGAGAAGGGAGATAATCTGGCCTTTTACTATTACTTTAATTGCAACTTTTTATGGATCCTCTGTTTATGGATAAAAAATTATTACTTGTATTTTATCTTCTCTTGAGCTTTTCAGCCTCTGTAGTGAAGTTATTTGGACAATTATTTGCATGCATTGGATGTTTGATAAGCAGAACTTAGAGTTAGTATGGGGCTGCGTTTGGGGTTTGTGCTGGAAACAGTGCTGGTAACACAGGGATATTTTAGCTCTGGCTGGGCAGGGCTTGCACAGAGCCAAGGCCCTTCCTGCTCCTCACCCCATCCCAACAGGGAGGGGCCTGGGGGGGCACAAGAGACTGGGAGGGGACAAATCTGGGACAGCTGATCCCAAATGACCCAAGGGATATCCCAACCCATGTGGCGTCATGCTCATCACATAAAGCTGGGGGAAGAAGGAGGAGCAGGGGATGTTCAGAGTGATGGCTTTTGTCTCCCCAAGTCACTGTTCGGAGTGCTGGAGCCCTGCTCTCCTGGGGATGGCTGAACACCTGTCCATGGGAAGTGGGGAATGAATTCCTTGTTTTGCTTTGCTTTAGAATGCAGCTTTTGCTTTACCTTTTAAATTGTCTTTATCTCAACCCATGGGTTTATGTCACCTTTACCCTCTGATTCTCTCCCCCATCACACTGTGGGGCAGTGAATGAGCACCTGTGTGGGGCTGAGTTGCTGATTGGGGTTAAACCACCACAGCTGCATATACTGTTTTAAAGGAATATGTTAGGAAGCCAAAAGTACAGGATATAGAAATGATTTTGAAGCAGTATGTAAGGCTTGTTATAGCAGACTTTGGTTCCATGATTGCAGAAGTGTTCATGGTCAGCAGAGGGCTCAGAAAAGTTTTGAAATCTGCAATCCCCAATTTAGAAAATATAAATTGTCTTTAGAGCAAAATAGAACCCTTCTGTCTTCAAATGAATCTTAGTCACTCCTATTAGCTGTAAGAAGCCTTTTAGCTTGCCAGAATACCTGCAGGAATGTCAGTCATAGTTCTTCTAGGTACAAGCAATGATAAATGGATGCTTTTCTCTCATTGTTTTAGCAAGCAAGGTTTCCTATAATTAGGGTAATTCAAATGCAGGTGCAATGGCTTGGGTCCCTAAAATTTATAAAGAATAGAGAAAAGTATTTTAGATGAAACATTCAAAATACAAAGCTTTTCATCTATATTATTGATCTACGTGAATTGCAGGAGAAAGATGTAATGTGGATATTATGTTATGCATGTAATAAAATAGTACTATAACTTTAAAATGTTGTTTAAAATTGTGCCAAGTGCAACTTCTGATTATTACATTGGTATTAAATTATCCTTAAAACTAAGCTGTGAGTTTCATGTTCATTAGTCAAGAGTATGAAACCGGTCTCCAGGGAAACAGAAATTATACAAAGTGGAGACCTGAGTCACTAAAATCTCATTCTTATCAGACTAAAATCAAACAAACAAAAAAGAAACAAAATTAAGAAAATAACCCAAATTCCTGTTGGAAATCTCATGAGACAAAAGCAACAATTAGCAGACTGGGGAAATAACTACAAGTAATCTCTGAAAAGAACTGTCATGGGGCTAAACACAATGAAGGCACTCTGTGGCTAACTTGTTGGAAAGTTCTTAAGTGTGAAGAAGGAAAGGACTCCATGGTCGAGGGGAACTTGACTTCTCTGTAATTGTATTTTCAATTTGCAGTCAAGAAGTTCACCTTGTCCTCTGCTGGAACTTCTGCATTACTTTCACAATTTGTTTTGCATAATGTCCATAGTAAATTCAGATGAAACTGACAATCCTGGAATGTATCATTCCTTCTCTAGAAGGAACCACAAATCTCTAAAAATTAAGCAGAAGTGAGCTTAATGGCCTCTGTGGTATTGTGCCAGGAGGCAGTTTCATGGCTCTTATTTAGAAGTATCATCTTTAATGGAAATCTGATATAGTGAATATAAATCCATGATCCAGTGGAAACAATGCAGCCAATAAATGGACAACAATTGACTCTTCTAAGTTTCACAGGAGACCGTAAGGCATGGAAAGGAAAATTAGGATTAATACAGTACTGAGGATGAAGAGGACTTTGGAGGTAGTGGGAAGTCTTTGATATTGCTCAAGTGAGTAGTTTATCAAAGTACAGCTCTACATTATAAATTAGTTTATAGCCTTTTCACCAGTCCACCATGATGGTATATTTGGGGCATCCTGCAATGACTAATCCACCAGAGAGTGCCAAGAACATAAGAATTGCCAGCCTGGACTGAATGAAAGGTCTCTTCTGTAGTTCTGACTGTGGCCAACAGCAAAGGTTCAGGGAATAGTAAGGATAGACAAAGGCAAATTCCATTTAGAATGGCATTGATGATCTCTAAAAAAAAAAGCAATTTGGGAATTGGAAGAAAAACGAAATACACACTCCACTTATTCATCAAATATATGCTCAAAAGAGGGTACTTAAGTCCCTGCAATTGACTGATCTTACACTTACACTAAAGGTATTAACATACCCACGATTAGCTCACAAAAATAAACCAACAACCAGAAGATTTTGCAGAACAGGCCTACTATCAATTAGTCTTTGAACTTCTTCTCCCCGTCTGCATCACTCCAGCTGCCTCTCAACAGCCCCAGCAGTGTGTTTACCTGAGGTCTGTGAACAGAACTTGGCCAGGTCTGGGTCTCTCTCAGGAAGTAACCACAATGAAATTTTATGAAACAGGTAACAATTGTTAAAAAACCTGTTGTTAAAAACCTGGTTTTTTCTAGAGAATCTCCAAAGAGAAGAATCAAGGGAAAATATCTGTACTCTGAGCTTCATATTCATCCAATTTGTGGCCCTTTACATCTCCTTCCTTCTCAATACAGGAACCCAAAAAGAGGAGAAATAGCACCACATTTCATTGGCAGCATCTCTTTATGAGAAACAAGAAATGTTGATCTTAGGAACATAGTATATCTTAAAGTCAAATAATTGCTTGGCTATTTAGAATTAACTATCACTTCCAATGGTCTACTGAGAGTTATTGCTGCCATAATGAGCAAAACCTCATTTTGTTTTAGATTTAGGAAATAACAGTGTTATTCCAATCACTCACCACTTGATGCCCCTACTTACCTCCTTCTTCTCATGCCTAAAGAAAAACTACCTCCACAAACCTCCATGATTAAAGGAATTTTATGTGGAGATTTGTACTTTCTGGATATGGAAAGAGCTACCTTCCTTTCTTCCATATTCTTTCAAACATTTCTGTATTCATTCAACCAGAATACATGCACATACCATGGGCATTATATTTATATATGTGTGTGTGCATATACAGACACACAAACTCAAAGCTATGTAAATATACATGCATATAAATGTACAGAGATTGCCTGAGATGTTGCTTGGGCCATGCACAGTCGCTTGTGTTGATGTATAATGAAGCACCACTAGACAGAACAGTCACTTGTGGCAGGTAGCTAAGAAATTTCAATAAAGTAAACTCTCAGTATTATCAAAATTATACATTTGGGGCTGTTAGCATGGCCTAGAAAAAGATGAGGACAGGCTCATCTCATTAAATGAGAAGAAATAGCTTGAATCTAATTACAAGCCACACTATCTAATGTAAAAACATGACTGTTTTTTCACTCCCATTCATTTTGGCTAGTAATTAGTTTTGGCCTCTAAAATGCCACCCTTTAATCATCCAAACACAGATGTGATTTGCCGTGCAATTTAATCTTGCTTTAATGAAGAACTAATGGACACATCGCAAATTACTTTCCCTGTTGGAGAAAAATTCTATTTCCTGCTTTTCAAAAGATCAAGAGTATCTTGTGATAATAGCCCAAGCGGCCCTGGCAGCCTCGTCGCACAGAGCAAACAAGCTCTTTTACTCAACTCCCAATTCAATGGAGAAAAAGAGGCTACAATTAGCAACAAAGCAGGGGAAACGGCGGCATTACAGCCGAATCACTTTCTGCAGCTCAACCCCCAGCAACCACTGCCTTGTTAGAGCCAGGTCTAAAGTGTCAGGAGCGAACAATGTGCTGTGATAAATTACTCTCTTCAAACAGCTGCACTGCTAATTTTCAATTATACACACAAATGGCTCTCAGATTGGAAGAAAATGGAGTGTATGGGGAGAACAGTAGTAGATTTCTATGTTTGTTTGGTGGTGAGTGTGGAGGCGGGAGAGTGACATCCTGAAAAGAAAGCTGTAGCATGTGGAGTCAGTATTTCAGCACCGGATGATGAGCCCTCCCAAATCTTACTGAACCTGGTGGCCTTCCTTCTAGGCTGATGGAGAAAAAGAAACAGGACCCATTAGATCAATTTTTACAGTAAAATCTTTGACCATTGGATGCATCAGTAGCCTTGGCAGGAGGTGCAAAGGAACTGAACAACTTGGAGACAGAGGTTCAGATCCCAGAAGAGCTGATTCCCTTTCTCAGCTGTTCAGCAGACAGGCAGTGGATTGGATTCCATGTGCCTCTTTAAACAGGAGATGTGCTGAAGGGTGTGAGCCCATGATTCTTGTGGACTCTGAACTTATGATGTGCTTGGTGACTGCACCAACTTCCCCATGATGAAGGCAAAACTCATCACCATACAGTCAGCTACTGTTGGATTCAGATGAAAAATTCTACAGAATTTACTTGGATAAAGTGATAGTGAAAATGACTAGTAGTTTTATTTAAGTCATGATACCTCTTTTTAAGCATTTGGAATGAAAAAGGCAACATGGAAGTACAATTAGGATTACTGTAAACAAGATGTGGCACAGCTTCCATAAATTACAAAGAACTGATAATGGTTTTTCCCTTGCCTTCACAAATTTCCTATTGACATCAAGAGCTATGAATTTGAATTTGACCCAATAGAATAAAGTTATCACTGATGTTTCCCAATGATTTGTTTTCTAATAGATAGGAATAAATTAACAGAACTCTACAAAATCAAATATGTTGCACCAAGGTAGAACAATCAGTTCAGTACAAGCTACACAAAAAAAGAAAGGAGAAACTTAGCTGGTTTTCTTTGCAATGTTTTACTTGACCTTAAATTTGATGAATGGCAGCACTGGGGGGTGGGAGGGAAGGCAGTGGTGGTTTGTAATGTTTTTATCTGCCCAAACTGAGATAACTTAAACCCAACCTTCTTTAAGATTTGATACTCAGAAATCATTATTTGATTGTTGCTATCAAATCTGATGTCCACAACATAAACATTTCAAATCTTTTTGAAACCTTGGGCAATTTTTGCATATTCATATAGCTAGAGAGAGAAAAAGCAATTTTGGCTGATGGGAGAGGGGAATCTGGAATTTGAAAATGGCAGTATGTTGTCTAAACCAAATGACAGGGTTCCTGAAGTTCTGTATTTGCAGTAGAGCATCAGCCCTTTGCCAGAAATGGCTCCTGAGCAGAGCTCTCACAAGGCACAGGAGAGAAGGGCCCAGTGTGTGCAGTGAACAACCAAAGGTGGATTCCCAACAGCTCCAAGTTAATGCACTTCCTTTGACTGGATTTTGGAGCAACAGCACTGTGATTTACATTCTTTAAAGTTCTGGTTCATAACGTTTTCTCTTTGCTCACCTTCCTACTAACCCTATGTACAGAGTGAGTTTTGAAACAGATTTATGGTAATTGCAGTCCATAGTATCCCTGAGACACTCAAATATGACACGTGTTATTAAAATGTTTATGGAAAGGGTTGGCAAACTCATCAGATTTGTTTTATAAATATCTATCATTTCAAATGAAATGGGCAAAAAAATCTAGTTGATTTGAATACTTTTCAGCTGAGCTTTTTTTCTACTTCTAATAAATGCTAGCATTGTGTCTCCTAATTATAAAGCACATTACCATACAAAAAGGATTATTTTTAAATTTAAAAATGCCAGTCACAATTTAAAATTACTTTTCTCAAATATGGCTCCTCAGAGAAGCTAAAGAGAAGAGAAAGTAAGGGGGGTTGGAATGAGAGGGGGAGAGAGAGAGAGGATGCAATATTGAATTGTAACAAGACACTTTTATTTTTTTGCTGAAGTGGGATTTCACTCCCTCTAGTTTATAATCGTTACAGAAATTTAAACCTCAAACCATTTCAGTCCAAGCTTATACTAAGCTTGTTAGTGGTTTCTGATGCTGCATATGATAGTGCTACAGCATTACCATAAATCAGCAGAATTAACTATGATCTTCAGAAGCATGCCTGAAAGTGGGTGACAGAAGTCTGCAATTTGGTGCTCTGAATATTATGATAACATTCTATATTAAATGTTTATAATCTACTTAGAGCTGAGCTTCAAGTATATTTTATATTTGTGCTTTACCCAATATTAGAAATCATGGGCTATTACAGCTTTCCATGCCTATGTTGTTTGCAATATCCAAAATTAAAGAAAATACAAAAACGCAAGGTGAGCAAGTTTTTTTTTCCTACCAATGCAATGTTATTAATATTAAGAAGTTAAAGTTTACCTACAGGTTTGAAAATTTAAATGCACCTTGCAATAAGTATACTTCACCTTCTTCCATTCATATATAAAATAATCTACAGCATTGACCAGATTTCAGAAACTCCATCCTAATACAATTTATAAACTCTCTGCTGGTGTTGGAGATACAGACTCAATTTTCCTTCCAGTCTTCGTAAAAGTAACATATCTAAATTATTCATCTAGGAGTAAATAATGATGATGATTTGTGGAGACTGAAATTACAAACTCAACAGTTTTGATAGCCAGTACAAAAATCAAGGTTGCCACATTACACAAAGAAATGTTCTGATCCTAAGCAAGCATGATCCAAAATCTAAAAAAAATAGCTCTGCCTGTGCTAGGTGCAGGATCCCATTTCTTCCCTATTTCAATTGCTATCATCCCCACTTAAAAAAAAAAAAAATTGGATTAGCTAGTGTTTTCCTACTTACATATATAAATACAACTGCCTGCAGGAGAGCAGGAGTAGGTGTGCTTTTATCAGAATTCTTACTGAGGAATACAATGGTCCTGCTGCATAAATGGTCTTGAGAGACAATGAACAATATCCTCACTAAAACAAATCAATAGATCTCTGTGCATGCCAGAAAAAGGGGGTTCAATTTGCACCAGTCAATAATCTAACTTCTTTAATTTTCAAGTAATTCTGAGCATGGTCTAGAAAACAATGTTGGGTTTAATGTTAAAATTATGGTTAAGAGAAGATTACTTCAGATTTATACTTCCAGAAATATGAACAAATTAGGTAAATCTGCTTTTTTTTTTCTGAAAGAACCACATCCATACACACATCCACAGGCTGAACTTGCTGTGCTACTTACCAGACATGGAAAGTAACACAAAAACATTTGACAAATTTTGTTTGTATAACAAAATGATTTCATTCTGATTTTAGAAAAGTTTTATAATTAATGGACAAGAAAAGCAGAAGCTAACAAGTCTTTCACTGGTTGCAAAGGATCTTTATGCCCCAAATTGCCCACCATCAATAGAGATGGATGGCCAACAGAACTAAAATGCAACCTCCGTCCTCACAAGGCAAGTGAGTGGACCAAAGGAGACCTGAGGAGTGTGACATGTTTGGGGATAGTCTAAAGGTTGCTCCTTCAGGGCAGCAGGCAGGAATCCCAGGGATTCAGGCTTTCTCCAAGTGAACTAAATTCACTTAGCTCACATTGAGCTGTTCAATATGCACGGGGCTTTTCATGGTCAGAGAAATGACCTTTGGTTGCTGCTGCAAAGGTATAAACACCACCAAATATCACGATATATTTGTTAAAATGCAGAAAAAGAGGAATTAGGTACAAACGAGTCAGAAAATTGAAAAGTAGCATTCAGCATCCTGGGTTGGTTACTGCTGAAAAGGAAATTATCTTCTGCAAAGATCACTTCATAAATTCTAACAAGGCACTAACACCTACTAATGGGCTGTGTAAGTGCTGCCCAGAGCCAGCCCAGCCCCTGCCTCAGTCCCTCTGTTCCTTCACACAGGCACACTCCACACTCACCTCTAACAGCTGGGAAAAAAATTTGCCTAAACTTTTTCTGTTACTTATGGTGTTACATTCAAGCCAAAAGAAATCTATGTATCTGCCTAGTCCATGCATCTCCAAAATGGATTATACTTGAAAATAGGGACAAATCGATGGAGCAACATCTGTGGATGAAGTTTTCACACATACATCATAAAGTGAAAAAGCACTGAACAAAAGTGGTGTTTGTAAGCAGCATATTTCATGTTTTTCTACCCAATACATTCTTTTCTCCCATCCCAGACTTCCTGCTTTAGCCACACTGTTCCCACTTGGAAATGCACACAGATGCCTCTGGTTTCTGCCTAAAGGCACTGCCTTTTCTCTTTCTTGAGCAACACTTGGTAAAATCGAGTTTCTTTTGCTGTGGTTCAGTACCATTGCAATTAGTAAATGACCGGGTAGGTGCGGTTTCTCCACGTTTTAAGAAGAACTGCACCAATAGGGAAAAAACTAAGCCCCCTAATATATGGCAGGTAAAAGAGAAGAAAATGCAACCTGTTCTTTCTTTTAGTTCCCTTCTAGATTATTTTGAATGCTCTTTAATTTTTTTTTTAACTGAGAATACACTGAAGTGTAGCTGAACACTCCAGCAAGTTAGTTTGCTCTAAGTTTTATTAGAGCTTTTCAGTTTCTTTAAGCTGCAGCATTTTCCAAGTGAAGGACGAAAGCAGGGATTTACCCTCATGACTTCCACTGAAATATATTTTTTGTGCTAGTATGAAGTCTATGAATTAGCATTTTGTGATGTTCCTGAAATTAGAAGCTCCATGAACTAACCATTTTATGATATTTATGCTTTGCTTCATAATGCATTCTCCACAGATGAATCAAAGGGCCAAATGCAATTGCTGTTGTGAGATAATAAAGCATGAAGTGGTGTGTTTGGAATTAAATTTACATAAGACGAAGGCTGGTGGGCAGTTTGTGATGACAGTAACAATCAGGGAGCACTCCGTGGTGCTGCTTTCCCAGAAACTGCTGCACAAAACACCGCATCATCTGCATGAATAATTAAAGCAGTGTCTGGGGAATCAATCAATTTAAAAGGGAAGAAGAAAACTTTTCCAATATTTTTCCTGAGTTTTATGATCAGAGCTATGTCTAGGACCTCTATCAGAGCTATTTCCCCCAAATAAGTCTCATAACTCTGTGTGGATTGCTGGGTTTGTGTTCACTTATCTCTTAGAGATGTGTTTTCTAGTCAGCAAAAGCTCTGTTGGATTAACCTGGAGGGAACCCAGCACAGAGCTCCTGGGTTCAGCTGAACCTACAGTTTCATCTTCCAGCTTTCTACTCCATGAGAGAAACAGCCTTGTATCCCTGACCCTGCTCTGCTGCTCCAGAAAGTCACTGGATAGAGGGAGCCCCTGCCTTGCAGAAATTGTCATTGAATATGTTCTAGTGTGGTGCAGGAACTACTGCCTGTCCCACAGCACAACACTTTGTGAGCCCCTGGTATGGAAAAGCACATGGTAATATTTAGTATCACTCACATATTCAAAGTCTCTCATAGATATTAAGAAATTAGTATTCCTCTTACCCTCCTCTCATAGGTTCTGTCTCATCCTGCTGGAACCTGAGGGAAACTGAGGCACGAAGAAAAGGAAATGCTTCAAAGTCAGCTTGTTGTTTCTGGAACATGTGAGGCATCTCTTTTCAAAGACTTTGCATGCTTGCAATTTTAAGCTGAAATTGTTTTCAAGCTGTGTGAATACTCAGGCCTTTTAAAGTCATGGGTACTTAGGCACAAAAAATTAAGACGTTGCTTCAAAAAACAGGTGACACCACCCTCCCTGCTCACCCCTGCCTGGGATTATGTGCCACTTTGGTGGAGGAAACAAGATTAGAATTCAAGATTTCTCAACTCTTAAATCTACTCAGCCATATAACGTACTCAAAATAGTCATTATTATCTAGTACTGGTACTTTTGAGTTCCATTCCTGATCATGCTGCAGCCAACTGGCCATGGGCAAGGATTGATGAGAGAAGAGGAAGAAAGGAATAAATACCAAGGAGTTTGTAAAAACAGTGCTATGTTCAAATGACACAGAAGCTCAGTGTGGAGGGGGTTTTGGCCTGCATGTTACAGTCAATTATTATCCTGGAGAGAGTCCCACAGGAGGGTGGGCACCATGGGAGATCAGCACAGCACATCCAAGCATCCAGCTAAAAAAGACAAGGGTTTCTTTTGGCTGATGAGATCAAAGGCAGACTTTTGCAGGTTTTTACCCCATGCCCAGGTTACACAACCTTTAAGACAATGACAAAACTTCACATCTTATTCATTAAGGTCTTGCTGAGTTCCAGAACACTCTGAAGTTGGAAAATATCTTCAAATGTATGTTTCTTAAAAAGATTAGGGAGCAGAACTCTAGTTAGCTTTTGTCTGTCTGTTTTGCTGAGGGTGTTATTCTAAGAACATGCAGGAGATGAATGATCTACACTGAAAACCTTGACGCTTCCTTAAATGCCTTATTTTCATTTTTTAAGAAATATGACAGCAAGAATTAATACTGGCTCTTCTATTTCAATAATGGCAGTCATGTTGAAATGACAACAAACATCATTACATTTACATGCACATTTACGTAGACAAAAATTGTCATTACTTATTTCAGTGGAACATTTTATAATTTGCCCTATAAACAAATAAAATCTGTATAAGCTCTTTTTAGCCTTCAGCAGTATGTCAACACAAGCAACTTAGAGCTAGACTTACTGACACTCGCTGGCATCTCCTTCCATTTTTAAAACGCTTAAGATTAAAAATATAGTCTTTATTTTTCAGTTTTTAATAATACAGTGAAAATACTTTTTGATTGCTGGCTTCAAATAAAAAGCAGATAGTTGAATGCCCTCCAATATTGTATATTTAAATGAAAATTGGGGGAAATAAAGACATATCCACGTGCTTGTTTTGACTTTGATGTTCTGAGTAGGGAATAAAATATGACGATAAAAAAGATGATGCAAACTGAAAAAAATATACACCTTCTTTTAGTCCATTT
>WEKY01066768.1:0-20019 GCA_013390045.1 Picathartes gymnocephalus
CTTCAAACCAGGACAAGTAGATAAAATAATTTACTGTGTTCTAGGAGTTTTCATTTTGTGAGTTATGTACAGGTGTGTGAGAAAGGAGTGGGGTGATTTGGGAGAGGTAATGGGGAAGAGATTACACTTACAGCAGTCTGCTCAAGAAAATCCTTTTTTTTTTTTTGGTGTTCGATCAGAATAATGTGTTTGTAATAGCTACTAGTAGGTACATACTTTGCTAGGCAATAGGCAGGTGGTGGCAAAGGGAAACTTTCTGTGTGCAGGTGTTTCTGGATGTTGGTGGAAGGAAGCAGAGTCAGGAAACAGGCAGGTGGTGCCAGGGCATTGGGCTGGCCAGAGAATGTGGCAGGGATCAGGTTGATGACACTCACACCTCTGTTACTCCAGTGAGGGGAGTAGTTTATTCTAGACTTAAATTCATTTTCCCTGAGATCAGAATCTGGCTTCATTGCTAGGATAACACACTGACTACTTTGGACCTGATCCTGCTCAGATCTGCTTTAGCTGGTGACTGTAAGTGGCACTGCCTTTGAAAAACGGCTCTGAGTCACAAGTGCAGTTCTTTAGGAGGGGAGAAAGAAACAGGCAGGAGTGTGAGATGTTTCCCTGATAGATGTTAGCATCCTCCATAGTTTATAGCCAGTGTTGAAACAACAGGAAAAGTGCTTTCTTCTCCTCTCCCCACCCAGTCCACACCTTCCTCCCAAGGTCTGGCTGGACATTTGAAGAGTAGGATAAATGTCTTGCTTTTTGGACTGATAGATGAGCATCTCAAGGCAGGATTATAAATATGGATTCTAGGGAGAGGGGGAGTAAAAATTCAGCAAGAAACAGAAGGATTGAAAAATGAGCAAAACACCACAGCACAACATTGGACCTTCGGGCAAGTGCTACTTCTGTATATTCATTTTCATTATGTCTCTCTTTGTTTTTAAGCATGTTTATGATTTAAAGGAGGGGAGGAAACAGAACATGAGTCCTGAAGTCTGCATTTGCTTTGCAATTGTAACCTTGCCAACTAATAATTTTTGCCTTGATATTTTAAAGGGGCAAGGGAATATTCCCATTGTTGTTTTCTTAGGACAAAATGGGCTTCTTGCTGAAGTGAGTATTCGATCTGTGCCCCAAAGTCTCCATGTGGCTGCACATTCCACACCATATATGTCAGAGCTGAGGTGAGAAAAACCTCCTAAAAGATGACAGTGAAAGCAAGCTGTTCTGGGAAGCCTCCAGGACCTGTGGCTGCCCAGGAACTTGCTGGCTGATGAGCTCCTGCTGACAGAAGGGTTTTGCAGCAGTCCTGCATACCCATGTCCGTTCAAGCTGAAGGCAGCCCTGTGGCCAGTGGCCATCCTGCTGGCTGTTGCAAAGGTGGTATTGTTGGTATCCTATTTGGTAGTGAATGAGACTTCAGACATCTGAAATTTAGTCAGCATTCATTTTGTATGAGTTCTCAAAAATAACTCTCTTTGGGTGTGTGAGCTGCCTGTATTCTCCTAATCATTGTTCATCCTCAGCAGGATATTGATCTGCTTGTTGCCTTCCTGCCTGCTTTTCTCTGTGCCTTTTGTAGTAATCCTTTGCCTGTAATTTGTAGATCATCCCATTTAACTTAAAATTAGTTCCATATGATTGCAGATTTTATAACATTTGCAGATTGGTTACAGCACATTAACTATTTTCTTCTCATATCCTAATGACTAATCAACAAAATTGGCTACAGAGCAATGAAGTATCATATATGTGGGTTTCTGTGCTCTTAACTCTGGCATGAAACAGTCTCTCGTGTTCAGAGAGAGACTAGTTTTTTCCAGAAGATAATCAAATGTGCTTTCCAAAAATGTGCATTCAGATTCTGTCTTCCTCATCAGTGCTATGAGTACTTTATGAGGTGGAAAGAAAATGAAGGGCTTTTTCCTTTTCAAATTCTGAGATAGCTGAACACTGAAGTTGTGCTGGTGATGTTGCCATTTGCCTCCAACACCTGCCCAGTGTAAGAGTGTGCTGGCACCTCACTGCTATACCTGAATTTCTCCTCTGCCAGAGCACACAGCACTGAGAGCCCCTGGTGCATCCTGTAACTGTCATGAATTGGGCATGGTGATGTTATGCTGATTTATATTACCTCAAGAATAGCTCTGGAGTGCTGGCATCTTTCCATAGTAAATTTTCTTTCTTTTAATAACTTTGCCATCAGTGCTTTGCAGGCCCATTCCGTCTCTCAGCCCCAGACCTCCCCTGTCCCATGGGCTCTTTGTTTCTCTTGCTGGTCTCTGTCAATGCCAACTTCTTGATGGATCAGAAGGAATGTTTGCCTGGCATCATTTAAAGTTCTGTCCTATTGTGAATGCAGAACTCTATGCACGGAGGCTGAGGCTGCATCTCTCATGTGCACAGGAGGGCAGGGCTGGAGCTGCATTCTGTTTCCAGAAGAGCTTCATTCTTGGGTAAGCTTGTGGGGCTCCTTTTGACAAGTTGCTTTGTGCAAGAGACTTGGAACTTCTACCACTGCATCATTTGTTTCTGCTCCCAAAGCGAATACATTATGCTCTCTGGTGCTGTCTGGCCATGCTGTCCTGGAAGAAGAGAAATAGCTCGGATTAAATCCAGAACCCTTTGAGGGCAGTGCAGGATGCTGGTCCCAAGCTTGCTGCTGCTGGGCTTGTCCATGCTTGCAGAGATGGATCATCCAGGAGGATTTCCTTTGGCTGCAGTTTCATGTCTCCTTCTAAATATCCCAAGTGCAAGGCCAGTGGCTGTGGTGGGAGGGCTCTTACTGACATGTGTAAGCATGAAGATGGCCTGAATGGAGCACTTGGACCCATGAGGTGTTGGAGCAGGAGCTGCAAGTTGATGGTGATACCACCATGGGTGGTAGCAGCAGGCAGTGATGGACTAGTTACAGCCCTGATTGGTCACCCAGGGTGGGTTTTACACCTCCAGAAGGTGACTGGAGATGGTTACTCAAAATACTCGGGTCTGCAGAGTTCAAATTGAGATGTTTCTGTCTCCTTCCTGTGCCCTCTCCTGATTCGTTTTTTGACAGATCCTTTTCTTAAGGAACTCCTAAGAGCAGTAACGTGGGACTTTGCAAGCACCTTTTTTGGCTTTGTCACCTCAGTCTCTAACAGCTAAATACATTACTCAAGGTAAATGTATGACAGGATTATTTGTTAAAGCTGTCTATTGATTTTTAAAATATTTATTCTTTCTTCCATTTCAAGCCACTTTTTTGTTTCCATCTCTTAAGGCTTTGCACGTCCAGCACTCTGGGATCTGTGGATGTCTCTTGTCCCAAGACAGCAACACCTTCCAGGACCCAAATTAAGTGAAGATACTTAGGATATTCCTCATTTCAACACCCTGTAGGCTGTTGGTGTAGAAGGCTCTAAGGCAGAGGCACATTTACTGCAGGTGGACTGGCAGGGATGCTGACACAAGCCTTTAGCCTCCTCAGGGCAGGAGCTGGCCCAAGTCCACACCAAGGAGGTTGTTGCTGTCTGGGATCCCTGGGTGAAAGGAACTCTATAAGCACACAATCATTTAATTTGCATTGAACAAAAGGGTGACTTCAGCATCTTTATTGCTGTATCTCTTCTGCCGAGCTCTATAAATAGCAGACTTATTTCTATCATATTTTTTGCTTCTGGTGTCTATGCCAGTGTAAGGCAGGATAGGTTTAGTGGATAAAAGAGCACTTAATTTTTCCCTGCTGGACTTGGGGTAGGCACGCTCTTGGAATGGCTTTCAATGTGATGACTGACAGTCCATCTGTGCTGTGGGTGGTATGAGAAGCATCACCATCTGCACTTGTGTGAGGCACATCACCGTCCTTATGTAAGAGAAGTCACCTCCCCCAGCATGTCCCTCCTGAGGGGTTTTCAGCCAAACCCTCTTCTAGCATGGGGCTGGCTGCAACATAGAGAGTCATGGTGAATTTACACTGATCGAGGGCCTAGCCCTGCTTGTCACCCTTTCAAGTTGTCCCTTCAGAACATGCTGATTACTAAATTAATTGTTGGCACATTCAAACAGATGCATGGAATAGCCTCCTGTTTGCTCGAAATAACTTGGCAACGATCACCACCTTTAAATGCCGCTTAGTCCTGCCATTTTCAAATGTGTTGCCTTTAAAATTTAATTGAGTTTCCCTTTGTTGGGTGTGTATTCAAACAGCTCGCTCCAATTGCCTGATTTACCTTCTGGGTTAGCTGTGTCCCTGTACGCATAATGTAGCATCCACTGAGAGATCCACTCAGGGTAACATCTCTGCTCCCTGCCCTGGAGACTCCCTGCTCCTTTGTGTCTCCTTGCTTTAATATTATCCTGGCCTCCAGCAATAGCCAGCCAGCGTGTGGGTAAGGTGGATGGAGGTGGGACAGTCTGCAGGCATCCCATCCCCGGCAGCAATGTTGTTTTCCCGCTGTGGGTTTCCAACAGTGTTCTCCTGTGGATGTTCCTAGCAGTGTGATGTTTCTGTCATGAGTCAATTCCTCCTGCTTCTTCAGTCTGCCTGGCAAAAACCTGCCAGGTCCCTGTTGCTACCCACGAATAGGTACTGGGGGAGCAGCTGCTCTGTGGACTCTGAGGGATCTCCTGCTTTGGGGTGATTTCACCCGTGCTAACAAACCAGAGCTGGGTACTGGCCTTTCCCTACCTGCCAGCCGCAGGGGCCGGGTCTGCTTGTGTGGGTGGCAAGGTGTGACAGACCTGGGCTAGGAGACACAGGCTCAGGCTGCTGCTCAAGCGGCCTAGCAGGGTAGAGGCACTGGTGGCCGTCTGGCCGAGGTTTTCGTGAAATGTGTCTGGTTTTTTTGTGGGATTCTCACTCCAAGAAACATGGAGGAGAGAGCAGTGGTATGTGGGGGACTGTAATCTGCAATGAATTACTGGAAGATCTCTATTTTTTAAGTGAGACACTAGCGGAGGACTGTAGGTCCAAGCCTTTTGTTTTAGCTAAGCATACTGAGATTTGCTGTTTGTACAAGCCCTCTTCATAATCCTGCTCCTCTCCTTCAAGGATTTGTATCATTCTCCTTTGTCCTTTTTATTTGCTCTTCTCTGGATTCCATCTTTGGTTTTGCCATTAGAAGATGAAAAATTTGAGCTGGACTTTAGGCAGAGGGGAGCAGGGGGAGAGCTCAATGAGAAAACACCTGTGTGTCTCCAGCTGTGGCCAGGAAGCCCCTGACAGCAGTGCTTCTGCAGGACAATAGAAAATGAGTGCTGCCCTCCATATTTAATAAAAATTCATCTACTTCCTTCTGACAGAGAAAGGTGCATTCCTCCACACATGAATACTTTTCAGTTCCAGAGCCAGACAGCTGTGAAAAATCTCTTTCCTTTCTTCTTCCTCCAAATTCCTTCCTCAGGATGGTGATGATGCTTCAGAGGAGCAATTTGAAATGCCTTTTGCTTAGGGGAAAGAATGAGATTCAGTTGTCTGGGAGTGAGGGTTTCGGTTGCTTTGGGTTCTTGTTCTTTTCCCACCTCTCGCTAAATTTTGGGCAGGAGGTGACTCTGTAGGACATCCTCTGGTTAATGCTGATGCCTGGAAGATGCTGTGTCCTTGGAGAAAGGGAACAAAGAGACATTTCTGCTGCAGCTCCAAAGGGCCAAACACCACAGTCACATGTGAGAACTGTTTCTGTGAGAAGAATTTGTTTCTCTGACAACCTTTCCTTCCTCCACAAAAAAAAAGCCCAAACAAACCAAACGAAAGAACCAGACTCTATTAGGGAGTCTTTTTGATGAAATATCTACATTCCAGAGCTATTTTTCCATTCAAAACTGGTTTTGAAACAGTTTTCAACAATTGATTAGGGTCTAGAGGGGGGTTTCTGATTAAACAGTGGTTTATTTAGACCATTTTCCTTTTCCCAGGCTAGAGGAAGGGCTGGGAAAATGGTGGGGCTGACCTGATAGTGCCTGTCTCCAGTGCAGAATTTTCAGTGGAAATCTCAGGGCAGCCTTTTCCTCCCAAAACTGTGCTGCAAAGCTCGTAGGCAGAAAGAAAACTACCAAAGAGCAATTAGCTTCATTCTCTACATCGTATGTTCCCCGTCTGGGTGTCATCACCTTTCTGAGCAAGGACCTAATTTAAGGGTGTTCTCCTCAGGAAAACACAAACAAAAACAACTTATTTCTTACAGCCCAGGTTTGGGAAATCTCTGACCAGCAGAGTACACTTACTATAGCAGCGGTGTAGGGAAGGGTGGCGGGTATGTAACCCCAGGCTGTGATGGACACAGCTGCCTGTGTGGTTTTTCCCAAGGTGAGCACCACTGCTCTTACCCTGCTGAGCTAATCCTTATCCCTTGAAAAGCAAGAGCTAATTGGTGGACCAGTAGCTCAGTTGAGGGCCACCTAGATAAGCACCACACACAAATAAGCTGCACAATTTTAGGCAAGGATTTTGGCTCTGCTTTCTCAGCTCTCTTTCAAAGCAGTAACGTTTCAGGGGAAAAAAAGACCTGCAAAATGACCCACGCGGAGCAGTAGTGCCCCTTGGTTTGTGCTGCTCCAGGCCAGACAAGCCCTCTCTGCTTGGTGGAATTAAAAAGTACCTTACAGCCAATCCCTTATAATCTGTAGGAAAATCACATCACTGCTAGGTGATCAGCAGCTTCAGGAGCAAGCAAACATGCCTGAACACAGCCAGGTGCAGTCAGTGCCTCCAGCTGTAGCTGTGTGGAGCTTTTCCCTTTTTATCCCTATTCTAGTCTGATAGCTTTTTTCATACCCTTTGCCTTCATGTAAACAACCATACGGGTTGGAGTGGAATAAACAAAGATCAGGCTCTTGAATGTCATTGCTTACTGGGAAGGAGACCAACAGGGAGCTCCACGAAACACGTGTGCAGTGCTGTAGGCACAGCCACCTTTGCTGGGGCTCTGCCATAGTGGGGGGCTCCAGCCACCTGCACTGCCTTGGGACCCTACTTACCTTTGGATATACAGCAGAAGGGGAAATCTGACAGTGACTCTAAAAGGGATCCATTTATTGTTTAACTCTGCAGCTCCCTGACTTGCAGGAGAACCTCTTCCTCACCACAGACTGGAAATGGATGTTTTTAGGCTGAAGTGTTTCAAAATGCTTTAAAAATGTAAACTATCCATAAATGCAAACTAATTGCAAATCTGCAGCTTGAAGCAGAGGCAGCAAGAAGCATAACCCCAGTGCAATTTATTTTAATAGGTTTTGTCCGTTTCCATTTAAAGCATTTTAATAACCACACTGCTACCTCTGTGCCCATCTGACATGCACCTGCTGCTACCCCAGCCCAGCTTTCCAGCTGCCAAGAGCTCCAGATATTTCAGACCTCGATGTACAGCGTTTCTTTTAACTTCCTGCCTGCTGGAAGCCATGGTCGTGCAGCACACCCAGCGATGAGGCTCCACACCGCGTCACGGAGCTTGATTTAGTTGCTTGAGACCAGGCATCGCCAAGACTGAGCTGCCATTGTTCACTTGGAGGTGTGGCTCGGGGTGATTAATTTCACAATTTAGCTAAGAAGGCAGCTCGAACTCTGCCAGAGTGGGATCCCCCATGTGATGGCCAGGCTTCAAAAGAAAATGCTGCTGACAGTCAGCTCACTCTGTTTTCCCATTATCTGAGCTGCATCCATGGTGACACCAGGGTGATGCTCCAGGGCTGAGGCTGGGAAAGAGCAGGGGGTTGGCACATGGTGGTGGTTTTCATCTGGTGTCCCCTGCCAAGCCCCCCAGGTCGCCTTGTCCCTGAGCTCCGAGCCATTTTCTCCTCAGTTAACTCAGCTCGACAGTTCCAGCTGGTCCCAAGCCATCATAATTAATGCCACGTCTTTCCCGTTTCTCTCCAGCTTTCAAACACGTGCCCAGGCTCCTGCCAGCTCTCATCAGCCACTCCCCTGGTGCCAGCAGAGTAGCAGCAAGCCAGGGAAAGGACCAAGTGGGCTTGCACCAGTGGTGCATGGCCAGGCTTTGCCAGGTCTGAATGGTACTGGTGCAACACCTCCCACCTCAAAAGTTTGCTCTTGGACTCTTTGCAAAAGTGGGATTAAAGCCCCTCTACATGTGGTGGCAGCGTCCCTGTCCTCCTCCACTGTTTCCTGGGCAAGTTGAAGGACTGTCAGAACCTGTGGGTATGCTGGCCTTGCTCCCCATCATTTATGAGAGTTGTTTCTTCCTCGAGGTGTTTCAAGCTCTCCACCCACAGGGAGGACCTCAGTTATGCAAGAGGGTTATCTCAGTGCGGTCACTTATGTTCCCCTTTATTCTCCACGTTTACTTTCTTTCCTCCCATCTTCAAAGACAATGCAATGAATAAAAACACCTGATTAAGGGTTTCATTTGAGGGGACTGTAAAAAAAAATTGTGGAGTAGAATATGTTTTGCTCTGTTTTGCTAAAATGGAGATAAAAGTTTGTCCAAACTCATTCCACACCTGGAGCTGATAACTGCTCGAGGACTTCTCTGCAGGCATTCCAAGACCTGATTTATAACTACCAGGTTTTAGGTGAAACATTTTGTTCTACCTGATGGCAAAAGTGAAAGATTAAGCCCTCCAAACTCGGACTCTTCCCAGGCACATTGAGGAAATGGACATATTCCTCTCACGTTTTGGGGCTGACATTTCAACATCGAGTTCCATGCTTGGGTTTAAGGACTTCTTTGGCATCTTGCTGGGATTTTATTGGGGTTGAACAACAGGGCTTGTGAGTGTTTTACTAGCTGTTCCTTTACCTTTGAAGGGAACATCTATTGTTTATTAGGTTAAGAAAAGTACAAAGGATACATTGAGTTCTTGTTTAATAACTTCCCCCAGTGCTCCAACACGATGGCAACTTAATCTCAGCATAGGGTCCTCTCTGGAGCTGGAGAAGATTCCAAAACCGTGGAAAAAAACATGCAAACCTCCATCCCTTTGGGCAGGAGAAGCCTGTGACAGGGATGGTTGCAGAGGGGCTGCCGACACTGGTGGTGGGGTCTTGCAAAGTGTCAAATAATTTCGACTAATAGCTTACAATGTAAAGAAAACTATGTCTGGGTCTCCTCATGGATAACTCACAAGGAGTAAATTAAGCATTGTTTTGCTGGGAACACCTTGCCTTGTACTTTTTGTCACATGTATCTTGTGTATGTGGCCAGCTGGAAGCTTAGTTGTCTGCATGTGTTTGGTACTGATATCTCTGTAAAATCCAAGGAAAATAAGCTGTGAAGAGCTAGAGAGCTTTTAAAAGAGGAATGCTTTACAGAGGAAAAAAAATATGGCATTGAAAAGACATCCAGCAGATACTTCTTCTCTTGGGCTAGTTATGGTTTAAGATTTATTTGTTATGGGAGTAGTGAAGTTGGACCCAACATATTAATCCAAACCAGAGGGAGAGTGTTCAGCTGAGAAATATTTTCCTACCAGCCAAACTTCCCCCAACATGTAGAAAACCTATTTCCCTCTCATGCAGTTGCGTTTAGCTGTACTTTGTGTCTCAAGGGACCTATGATTTTTAAATTTCTTGTGGGATTTAATCTTTAAATTCTCTTCCTTTGCAGAGGAAGAAAGAAGGGAGAAATTATGGTGCTTGTGAGAAAGGCCACAAGTGAAGGATCTCTTGGAGGGATGTAGGACAAAGCCAGCCTCAGTGAGGGCTCCTGGGGCTCCAGTAAGGTGATGGTTCCAACATCCTCCAGACAACACACTCTCACCTAGAAATAGCTGTGACCCTTCAGTCCCAGCATCCTCGTAACTGAGACTGGGTTGAGCATCTGGGTCAGGAAAAAGGATTTGGGGGGAAGACTAGGGAATAGGAAGACTAATAGGACTTGAATGGAAATATTTGTTTTGACCAAGGATTTAAATTTCTTTGATTCACCTGGCAAAGCTGCAGCAGCTCATTAGAAATCAGCTCAAGACTTGGTTTAATCTGCAATCTCCTCTGCTCTTCTGGAAAGAGAGTGTTCTACCTTCTCCCCATTCCAGCCTAGTTCCCCAAACACTACCTACAGAACAGAGATGACGGTGTTTTTTAATGTTTAAGTTAACTATTTTTAAAATATTTATTCATTACACATCTGTTGGTGCCTCATTAGGGTGCTGGTTGAATGAATGATTTGATCTTTATGGAAAAAAGATGGGAAATATTTTCTCTTCCTGTCTAATATCTAAGTGCTGATTAAAAGGAATCCCAGCACTGTGGGGGGCTTATGTAGTGGAGCCTGGGCTGTGCCCGTTAGCTGGGTACCACACTACCCCTTATTAGCTCATTTTTGTAACTTAGCTTTGATGCCCTTGGTTCCAGAATTTGCTCATCAGACACCTCATACCAGCCTCATGAGCTCTACCCAAACCTTCAGAGAGCTCCAGCCCAAGCACCTCCATGGAGATACTGTGCAGAGCAACTCCCTGAGGGCGTGTAAGGAGCAGGAAGGTGGGGGACAAGGGGGCATTTCCTTTACTGATTCCCCATTAAATGGTTTCCACACAAGCCATGCTGCCTTTGTGCCCTCACCCCATCCAGTTAATTAATGTGTGACCCAGCTGCAACCTCCACTGTACTGCAGAGGTGGGGGAAGAAGATTTTTTGCAAAATGAATGATGGCTGCCCCAACCTGTGTGAACCAAGGATGCAGGCTTGCTTTTGCAGTTTGTCAGAAGATGCTGACAGGAGGCACCTTTCTTCTCCTGCCCCCTTGAAGAAGCTTAAACTCTAATGGCATCACATTCAAAAAATTAATGGTTGCATCATTATAACCGTTAGATTTGGGTTTTGATGAGCTGACAGGACTTGACTCGTCCCAGGATATGACTGCTCAAACCAACCCCTTGTGAAGTGATGATACACAGACTGTGAGGATGCTCTTCTTTTGTGTAAAATGGCAGGAGTGAGTGACTTGTGGGACAACTGCGAGGAGCCATCCTGCATGGTAAATCTCCTTTTGAGGGTGGAGGAGAATGGGCAGAGATTTGTTTCAAAGCTTCCAGCAGGTAATGCTGGGCTCCGTCTGCTCTGCCCCTGCGGGTTCCTCTGATGGGGATCAAAACTTGGCAATGCCAACTAATAAATAACCATGTTTTTAGAGGCTCTGCTAAGCTCTTTTTTGAAAAATAAGTCCACAGAGGCTGTGGATAAAAGAGCTGTATCTCCCCACGAACAGCCTGTGATCAGCCTTGCCATTTGTGCTTGGAGGGTACTGCCTTTTTAATAAACCAACATGATTTTATGGTATTGTTTTCATACAAGGAAGAAGAAAACAAGTTATTGATTCTTTACTCACAAAGAGGTTGCTTTGCAGCCTCCCTGTAATACCAGCAATGATTTGCAATATATAATGATTTGAAAAAATGGGCAAGGGCAGGTCACCTGTACTTGTGACCATCCTTGGCAGCACACTTTTGTTATTGTAGGAACACACCGTTCGCCTTACAGAACTGTGTAAGGGCTGTGCAAGATCAGACCGAGTCAGATCTTGTGCCATTTCCCTCCCTGGCTCTCTCCCCCCACTGCCCACTGCAACCTACTGCAGCAGCCCTTGGAACAAACGTGTTATCCACCAGGCAAGCCTGTAGCTGCTGTGAATCAGGCACTGGCAGTGCCAGAGGAGACAGCAACTGCAACACCAGCAGCTCTGCAATCTGTGCCTTCAGTTTTCATGGAGCAAAACTGGATCTCTCTTGGTCCTGACTCAGTGGTGTCCTTCATTATGGGAGCCCCTCTGCCCACGCTGGATGCAGATGCGCTGCAGAGTGAGTGTGTTAGGGACGGAGGTAGGCTGGGAGGTGAGAAACAGATCTGCACTTACCTGATCAATTCAGGCATGGCCTAAGCTATTTTCCACCATCAGCCAGGAAATCTGTGAGAGGGGGAGAAATTGGATTTCAGCCTCCCTGGTATGAAGCTGGGGCCCTAATCACTAACCTATCTCAGAAATGTAAATTTTGCAGAGTAACTCCTGCAGACCTGGTTTGCAGCACTCAGCTGGAGACAGACCTCTCCCTGAGATGATTAAAATCTGATTTACAAGGCACAGTGGACAGATGGCATCTGTTTTCTGCAGTCAGTGGTCCCTGCAGAATAAAAGAGGCAAACTTCAAGGCCATAGCTCTGCAAAGACACAGAAATTATTGCCCATATCCACACAGGTGCCTGCACTGACACACCTGCTCCCACCACTCTAGGGCTTGAATCCACTAAGCCAGCAGGTACCTGCTTACCCTCCTTCCCCTGCCTCTCAGCACACAAATGTTCCCTATTTCCAAGCTGTTCCCCTGCCCCACATCCCCTAAAGCTAATGTGAGGGCAGGCCAGGAGGTGGGTGAAAGCAATTGAAACAGAAGACAGTGCCTGGCTGCTTTGCGGAGCGTGCGAGAGGCAGCTCCAGAAGGCAGGGGCAGGGGTAGGGGCAGGGAAGGGAGAATGCTGCAGGCATAAAAAGGGCAGCCTCTACCTAGAACAATCAAAACGCCTCAGGAAGATGAGATTTTTTTGGAAGGGCGAGTGCAAAAGCATCACCAGGTGGGAGAGGCAGGAAAGGACTGAGCAGATTCCCTCTCTGCACAGCCTGGGGTGGAGCCCCAGGACTTGAAGCCACACTGCCCACCCAGGGACGGTCACCACAGAAGCACGACTGTGCCTTTTTGGAGCTTTTTTCCTTACCTCTTGAACTGTGATCAGGCTTGAAAAGGCCATCCCCAGCTGAAGTAGGAATATCTCCTATACATTGCTTGTTTCCCATTTCTGGAAGAGGAGTAAATTAAAGGCAGGGGAGAGGCTGCAGCTGATATGATGCCTCTGCATGGGCACTGAGTGCTACCCTCCAGTTAAGCTCCTTAGCAAATTGCTCTGGCTTTCAGCCTTTGATCTCTGCCCTCTTAGTTTACAACTTTGACTCAAATGGGCAGGATGAACTCTTCCTGAACACCTAATTATGGCTCTTTCCATGTGATGTCATGTTTCATGCTCAGAAAATAAAGCAGGAAGTGTCTGACCTAAGCTGTCCATTCTGTGCATAGATGTTGTATCACCTCTCCCCCACACTCCAAATCAAGTAAAACCATGCTGAAATGCCTTAAATTTAATATAATCACCAATTCCCTGCTCCCAGACTATTTACTGTTGGCAAGGAGCAGAGCTGGCAGACCCTGGTGAACTGAACAAAAGCCATTAAAAAAGATTTGTCCCAAATGTGGCAAATCTCAGCCTCCTGGTATCTTGTTGGCACCTAGATGCGCTTCCTAGAAGCCCAAATCTGCAGCTCAGCTTATTAGATCCCTTTTTTTCCCCAAGATTTAACTCAGAGGAGCCAAGAACTTGTTTCAGGGAAGGTCAAGGCAATAAACCTCCAATTGTTTATGTCCATAAAGAGCCCTGGGATGTAACATGCTTTGCTTACTCCAAGCTCTCCCAGATGCCCAGAATGAGCAATTAAAATCAAACACATGCAAAAATACAGCAACATTTACAGTGTAGCCTGTGCCACTCTATCCACTCACCTCACCCTCAATAAAAACTCCATCCCTGCTTGGATATGGCCAAACATGAAATCCAAGGGAGAAACACCCACTCAAAAAGCAGGACTGGAAGAGGTGGTGCCACGCCTGCCCAAGCAGACAGCCTGGCCAGCAGCACCATGGAGTCGTGCTCAACTCTTGCCAGGGAAATGCCCCTTCGTGGGCACATCCTGTTCCATTTCTATGCAGAGTCAGGACTCAGGTTTTCCTTGGGCTCTTCCCTGTACCTGGTTTGAAACCCCACCACATTCATCTGACTGGACTGGGGACAGGATTGAACCATGGTCCATGGAGAATTTCTCTTTGCTTTCCCAGCACTGAGCACCTAGTGGGAAAAAAATCTTCACCCACCCCTTTCAGGTACTTCTTGAAGGCATCACCACTCACTGCCTCCTCCAGACAGCTGGGGAAAGGCCAGGCAGCCCATTTGCTGTGTTTATACCTCAGCAGACTGACAAATTAGTTCCTGGTTTTGGCAAGACAACTCACAGATTGAAAGAAAAGAGCTGATGTCTCAGTCCTTGCCTCTCCTCACCTCTCCTGCCACATGAGCCTCCCTTCTGCCTGGTGATGCAGAGACATCACCAATTACAGCCTTCAGTGCCAAAAGGAAGTAAAATGGTGAGTTCGATTGCCTAACCTGAAACTTGGACAGGGACTGAGGAGGGGAAAAAAGCTCAAGTTGTATCCAAAACCATGCCACGGTCAGAAGTTGGAGGGACACACATTTCCTCATGACCCCATGCGTGGGGGCACAAGGAGCATCCTGCCTGTGGCTGGCAGCAGGGGGTCCCAGGAGAGTCCCCAGGGTGCCAGATGCAAGAAAGGCCTTTGCACCCATGTCATCTCCCAGATTAGCGATGCTGGGTGTGGCCCAGGGGAATAAAAACTGGCTCAGCTCAGAGGAGGAGAAAAAGTGAGGCAGGTCCTTCAGTCAGAGGCAAAGCAAAAAAACCAGGAAAATCCCCAAGGACCACATGGTGATAGTCTGGGGATAGTAAACTACTCCTGTTTGGGAGAGCCCATCCTTGGCTTGCCTTGCTTCCAAACCAGTAGATTTCAAAGCCCCAGAATATGGCTGGGTTTGTGTTATCTGCTGGTTGGATGCACACAGCTCTAAGAGATGTATCTTTTTAAAATCTGTCCCAGGGACAGCTGCAGGGCCCATTCGAGACGTCCTGAACTTTGTGAGTTCTCTGGAACAGAGACAATCCTACCAAAGCAGCAGCTGTCCAAAATAGCTCTAGGGAAAAACTCCTGGCCCAAACTTGACCGCCATTTGAGATCTTCAAACCAAAAATCCTGTGAATGCACCTGGGTGTACATTTGGGTCCACAATAGAGTAGGTGCTGTGGCATTTCATTCTTCAAGCAGCTGCTTTCTCTCTCTTGCTCCCAGCATGGAGCAGTGCTCTGCTTCCATAAATCTAGATTTTTGTTGGGAAGAGAGTAATGAGGGGATAAAAGGTGGTGCTGGTGAAGAGATATAAAGTACAGCTGGGTGGATTAGGCTGCAGAGGAATTAGGGAATTAATGATGCTTTAGCAGCTTGAAATCTGCCAGTCCAGAGATGAAACTTTTAAGACGCTCTTGGCAAGCACTGGGAGCAGACAGCCTGTCGAGCCAATGCCACCTGCTGGAGACAGCACTCGGACACCAAGATTCATGGCACCAGTCAAATTCATTTTTTTTCGTCCTCCTTGTACCCAAAATCCCTCTTCTGAAGCTTGCAAACCTGAGCCCATGCTTGGCAGGGCAGAGACCTCGGGAGCCCACAAGCATAGCCCCTCTGCCATCCCCAGGAATATTCCCTTTCTCCCAGGTTCCCTGTCTCCTTTTTTCCATTGGCCTTACTGGCAGGTAATTATCCTTCCAGAGGTAATTGCTGCAGGAGCCATATGGGATCCATAAGCTGCTAATGCTGGGGGATTTTTTACAAAGAATCATAAGACCTGTACATTATTGTTGTTGATATTGACGTGATTATCACTGGTATAAAAGCAGCCGAAATTGCCAAAATAGGTTGCAGAAATGGTACAGCAGCACAGACATGAAGAAAAAGATATCACCTCTGAAGTCTGAGGGGTTTTTAACTGGAAGGAAATTGTATGTTCACAAGCTCAAATGAGAGAGTTACAGAATAAACCCAATCCTAAAGGGAGGGATGGAGGAGGGAGGTGAAGAGACCACCCCAGTGGGATTTGAGAAGCAGCCACCAGCAATGTGGCAGATCCGGGGGGGCTCAGTACTTCCCTGTGTGTGTACATGGTGGTTACCTAATAAGCCATTTCTTGAGCTCCAGTGATACTGCTACTTACATCATAAATTCAATGATCTTCACTTTACTGGCCATTAATCTGCTCCTTTTCCTGACAATTTTATACTCTTTTGATAAACTGTTTGTCTAACCGCATGGAAGAAACAATGTCAAAAGCTGTACCTTAGGCGTTTTCCCAGCTAATGAAGAAAATCCATCACTAGGAGAGTTTATCTATTGCTTTTCTGGATGTAAATAAAACATCAGGCTAATTTACTTCCATTAATCTCAAAGCCCGTTGCTACAACAATAGTCCTATGTCAGAGCAGACTTTTTTACCCCCTTTTTCGCATAAATATTTAAGTAAGTACTGAAAGCATAAATAAATAGCTTTCTAAAAGCCAGATTATTTTTATATCCAGAGATTTTACAATGAATTTGGATTTACTTGCTAGCTCGCCTTTCAGGCAGCAGCCAGCCCATGCTTCCCCTGTGCAGCATGGGGATGCTTGGGCGGGTTTTGAAGAGCACCCTGTGGGGCCTCTGAGTGTCACCTGTGACAACCCACCCTTAAGGGGAAGGAAGCACAAGGGCGGGTCATCGTCTCACACCCGAGTGCCACCCCACTGGTGTCACCCCTGGTCACTGGGTGGGTTCAGTGAGTGCTGGGGCTGCTCTGCAAGGTACACACGGGGCTGCAGAAAAGACTACTTAGTCCTGTGTCCGGCTCAAGAAGTGGCCCTTAAATGCAGCAAATGGCCATTTAGTTTGCGGAGGGCGAGGCCGGCAGAGCACTCGATCAGGCTGCCGGGGGTGCCCGGGGATCACCAGCTTTGGGGGGAGCTAAGATCAGGCTGAAGAGGAGCAGTGATACGGTGTGTGTTTGCACGCGTGTGCTCGGCAGGCTGGAGCCAATCTGGCGCCTGCCTTCCAAGCCCCAGCCCTATTTTCTGCCAGCCGAAGGGCTGTGCGCAGCCACAGAGCTGTGAAACACGTACCACGTCTCTCGGATCGCTGCGGAATGAAGCAGTTCCCTCCTGGTGGAGCTCCGTGGAGTTGCGAGCCCATGCTCCCAAACGCTGTTCTCGGAGCACGTTCCCGTGGTGCCAAGGGTGCCGAGGGGATTCCCCCCCGTCAGGGAGCCCTTGATTCGCCACTGCTTTTTCCCTCCCTTAGCTGCTGCTGCTGCCTTCTTAAAGACAAAGCCATCCTGCTTGGACCATCCTTTTTGTGACCACACCCCAACACGATCTGTGATGATGTGCAGTAAAACTCGGTAAAACAGCATTACAGTTCAGATGAAATCCAGTTTGTCAAGCATGGACCACATGAATATTTATACCTATAAAGTATCATAACCATAAAAGTAAGTTTGTCATAGGAAATATGACATGTTGATGGCGGGAGCAAACCAAACTCAACACAACATTGTAAAGGCTGACGCAAGCAGTCCACAGGATTCCTCTGAACAGCCAGGACTGTGGTTCAGAGCCTGTGCTGGTTACATAGGCAAGCCCATGGAAAAATGGACTAATTAGGGAAGATTAATGATCAGTCTCAGCAAAATCTTGGCTTTTGCTTCTCTCATTTATCCATACATGGCTCTTCGTTAAATCATGAGGGATTTTTATTCACATGTATAACTGCTTACAGATGTTCCCACATGTGTTTAGCCAGCAAGCGTACATTACAACTAAAGAAATACAAAAAAACCTCATTACCTTGTGCAATGTTAAGGTCGAGCAGATGCAACCCGAGGCAAGGCAAAAGCTGCTGGTCAGCTCAGCAATGTCCACAGCTTTGGCCATGGTGCAGAGCCCCCACCTGTCTCTTGATTCTCGCTGAGAACTTGGCTTACATGGGATGAAAACCTCTCCTTAATGAAATTTCTCACTTTAATGAGAAAAAGCAAGACTCTGACTGATGCTGTACATCACAACTAATGCTCTTGTTACCTCACAGTTTTTCCCAGTGTATTTTTTTGGATTTAATTATGTTACATTCAGTATCCTTTACTCTTGCACAGCCATGCCTGGCTATAGCTTTTCATAGGACCCAGGATGAGTTATTTTGTTCTCTTCCAAGCTTACAAGCTAAGCTCACCTCCCAATAATAAATCCCCATGATTCAGGCCTTAGCAGGGTTTCCATGACTGTCATCCATACCATGGCACAGCAAATGGGGTGATAACTCACGGGGTGGAGGGAGTGCTGGGGGAAAGGCTCTCCCTGGCTAATTGGAGGGCAGGACTCCAGGAACAAGCTGCTGGCAATTTGGATGCTGCTGTGCCTGTGATGCTGAGTGCTGACACTTCCTGAGAGCACTCGTGGTTGCTTGTTCATTCACGTCACCCACGTCTTGCTTCACCCTCTCTTCAGCAAGAGGGAAAAGGGGAAAAAAGGTAATTGCCTCTGCTTATCAGCATGGGTGTTAAAGCATCCCCTTGCAGGCTCTCAAACTGACATAGTGCTGAGAAGGATGGAGCAGGGAAGGTATCCATACCCAGCTTTTCCTCTCCCACTGCATGGGTGGCCGTGTTCTCCAAAGCTATTGCAATGAGACAGCTGCCCCATGATGCAGCTGGGTACCCATGCCAGTCTCACTGAGACTTTCCAAAGGCACAAGTGAATTGGAGTGCCTGAAGCATGGATGCTCTGCCTCTAACACTGGAGAAATGGAGGGCTGCTCCCAGCAGCCCCTTCAAAAAGTCTTCTGGTGGCAGACCATAAACCCACAGGCCAGGAACTGACTGCTCCAGGTAAGCAAACACTGACTGCATGCCTCAGCTGGGAAACACACTGCAGGGAATGATAAAGCCCATCCCTGCATCTTTTTATCTCCTGTTCATTTTGATTTTGAATTATCTCTCAGCCCTGACACTTGAGGACCTGCCTAGATGGGATGCTGCTGTGCTCCATCACAGTGGGATGCTGGGCAAGAGCCTGAAGGTGACAGGAGCAGGATAGGCTCTGCCGGAGGTGACAGCATGCTCAGAAAGAATTTTGCACTCGACTGCCTTCTGCTAAAATAGCCTGGCATTTTTGTTAAAACATATCTCTGCATGCCTGGGGAAGAGCTACATGCAGTCATGCCCAAAAGAGCATCCAGGAGTGCTTTTCGTAAGTGGGATAGTTTTGCCTTTATCCCTTGAAGGGAAAGAGTGAATGTGAGATTTAAGTCTTCAAATTGGACACTGAGAGCACGCCTTGGCAGCAGCCCAGGCCCGCCATGGCACGTGAGTGGATCACTACACATGGCACACTGCACGCGGCTCTTACTGGGGATGGTCCCATGGGCTGCGTGAGGGCAGCTGCTGCCCAGTGCTGCTGAGCTCCAGTGTCCTGCCTAGTCCCAGCTTCAGGCAGTGGCTCACACTCACTCCCAGGCACACATCACCTCTTCTGCAGGGGGAAAGGCAGAGCTCAGCTCTAGTGTGTTATCTTTGCTTCATCTACTTAGAAAGTTCCCGTCTGCTTTCCCCCCTGCCTCTCTGCCTGGGATGTTTTGGAAATAGTGAAGGCATCATCAAAAGGCCAGTACAAACCATGGAAAGGCTGCCAGTGACTCATTCCACTGCTTCTTTAACTCTTCCCAGGGTCCCTGTCAGCTAGCTGTTCAAGTTTCCAAGCCTCCAAGCCTCCAGTTTTCATAGCTGCTGTGTGTGTTTGTATGCATGTGAGTATAGGCACCCAAAAAACCTCACAGATGTGCCCTTTCTTTCAAAATCCTTGCTGGACCATAACTTGATGACTGTTGCCTTTCCCAAGCAGTTGTGGCTTGTCTTAGGAGACATCTCTTCCCCATCTTTCCTACTCCCTGTGATTCCATCTGCTTCCCCAGAGCATCCTACAAGGTGAGGGGAAAGACCTTGTGGAGAGCCAAGCACCAGCACGGAGCCTCATGACATCCATGCCGAGGGCATGAGGTCCATCCATGGCTGCTGGGATGTGCAAGGCAGGCACTCGGAGCCAGCTGGATGTGCAAGGCAGGCACTCGGAGCCAGCTGGAGGTCGGTTCAGCACGGCGACTCCTCGAACACCGTCAGGTTGTGCTCTCGGATGTGGAGCAGCAGGATCTGTGCCCGCTTGTCAATAGTCTGGAGCAGGGGTCTCAGCCCCTGGGCACCACCCTGGCTCTCCCAGAGCTCCCGGTCCAGGCGCAGGGACTCCAGCAGCAGGCTCTGCAATCTGCCCGACCGCAGCGTGGCCACCGCCGCTGCTGGGAAGCTGCAGTGGAGGAGCAGGAGAGACAGGGAGGTGATGCCATGATGATTTT
>WEKY01066774.1:0-11715 GCA_013390045.1 Picathartes gymnocephalus
TTGTATATATATATTTTAATATTACTGTGGTGTTTAAAGGAACAGTTTTGTATATATTTCTGTGTAATTTACTTTGGCCTTTCCAGATATGATAATTAGCAACATAATTTTTCAGAATTTATGTTGAATCAGTTACAAATGTGGATGTTTGATAGCTTCGAAAAACTGGCCCTAGAAAAAAGCCACTCACAAACTTCAGATAGACAGCTTTCAGAAATTTCTGCCTTAGCCCAGTGATTAAATACTAGGATAAAAATTTGCTATGTAATATGAAGTACTTCATTTTGAATTAAAAAAAAAAAAATCTCTTCTGAATGATTTTACCTGGTTACTAGATGATTTTATGTGGGATTATGTCAACAGAGGACCGAATCTATTTCTGACATTGGAAGGACAAAAAATAAAGCATGTAAGCAGGTTCTTCTTATTTGTGGAAAAAAAAAAAGGAAAAGCAAATTCAAGATTAATTCCAACAGACTTGCCCAGCTTAGACTTGTAGAAGTATGTACAGACTCAATAAATGCCACCTTTTCATTTTGAGTGTTCTTGATTGTTTTTAACCTGCTGCTAAAGTTGCAGGTTCTTCTTCAGTAGATTCTGTATTTCACTCACTGACAACCTTCACATCTTTTTTCATTTTTGCAGTAAGAGAATTTTTGATTTGAGAAATACCAGTTGGATTTAATCTCTCTGCTGCACTTTAAACTGCTACTATTATATTCTATGTAGACACAATGTTTTCTTCCTTCCCGTGTTCCTTTATGGTTATGTTTGCAGTTCACTTGTTCCAGTCTATTGATCTTTGCATATTTCTTCTGTTCATTTGCAATCCCAAACTATTTTTTGGTATCTGTTCACTGATTTTCAGCTTCTCTCTCAACTGTTTCTTTCTTTTTCATCTGTTTCTTGAGTTAGTGGCCCTCAGATGTTATCCATCTTAAAATTAAGATTACACAGAGGTAGGTAGGAAGGTGAGAAAAAAGGAATTCTCAGATAACACACACAAAGACAATCTTTTAACATTAAAATAGAAGTAGCAGCTGTAGCTCAGAATATGAGAGGAATAGGTAATTATGTAATTCTTTCACAGAGGCATGCACCTTACATTAGGAGCAATAGAATTCCACTTATTTTCTTCTGGAGAATAAGCAATGTTAATTAACATATAATATGTAAAGAGAGATTTAAATAAAAATAATTTAAAATCTTATTTTAATTTGACAAACTGCAAAAAAATTCAATGCTAATTTCTTAAGAACATGGAAACAGGACTACATATAAAATTAACCACATGTTTATAACATTATTTTCCCCTGATTTATCATTCTAGTGAGTATATCTAAATTGGCCTACTCAGGATTTATTCCAATCATATCTCAATTATGCTCTTAAGATAAGTGGAATGGAATACAAATAATGCAGTCATTGCTGAAACTCACTGACCAGCTTAGTAAGTGACTCTGATCTTGAAACAGACTAGATATTAACATGCAATACAAAGTAACCAGTTTTCAGACTTAATTGCTACAAACTGCTACTACATGAGAAATATGCTTCAAATGAATTTGTTTTCAGAAAACAATTTTTAAGTGAAGGGTGAAGGAAATCAATTGATAACTGCAATGTAATCTTCATGAAGACAACTTAAATGCTTTGAAGTCATACTAAGCCCACTATAATAAAATACAGCCATAATACTATCCTAGATGGAGTTACTTTTATTTTTATTTAGTCCTTCTGGCATTGCTGCTTAATGCATTACTGCTTTATTTTTCTCTTCCTTTAACATTCTAATAGAGTAGATACTCTAAAAAATACCTGGGGAAAAAAAAGTGGCATCAGAAATATTTAGTAAGCACTAATACTACTTCGTATCAGGAGTATCTCTTTTCTGCAGAGTGGAATAGAGTTCATATTGTTGCTTTACAGTCTTTGTGTGGCCTAGGTATCATATTCTAAAAAAGCTTCGCTTAGCGGTACTTCCTCAAAAATTTAGTGATGTGTTATTGTTGACATTGTTTATTGGAATTTCTCTCTGGCATTACATCTGTAGTTCTGCGATGCAGCGTTTTCTTTTTTTTTTTTTTTTTAATTACTAAATATGGAACTGTTCGGGTGGAGAATTGTTGCATATACATTTTCTAGTCTGTTATTAAAAATAAATTTTAAGAAGGAGATACTAATACTATTGGACTTGTCCATGGCACATAATACCAATACACACTCCAGGTACTGAAAATATTCCACTTTTGTACAGTTGTCATAAAAGGGATGTATATTTCGTATTTGCCTCTCTACTAAGGCCGTAAAAGCTCATTCAACAAGAAGCAAAAAGGTGACACTTTTATCATTGCTGTTGAACAACTGGTTGACTTCATGCATTTTTTCTTCATTTTAAGTCATTTTCAGAGAAGAAATGAGGCTAACTGTCCTCGTGATTTTCTACAGCTTATAACCAGGCTAAAAATGAATGAATTTTAATGAGAAAAGCAACTGCCGTCCTCAACCTGACAAGATTCTGTATTAAATATCAAATTCTGCTTCACGATGAGGCATGTAAAATCTAGTCCTGAGCAGTAACTGCTTAGCACCGCAAACCCTGACCTCTTGTGTAATCTAGTATATACGGCTTGTGGTAAAGATTGTTAACAGTGCATTTCCCTTTCACCAGAATAAAAACATAATAATCAGATAATAAACTTTTATGTCTTTCTGAAATTTGGCACTTGGAGAGAGTTGAAAAAAGAATGCTGATGAAATACAAGGCTGACAGAATCAAAAAGTTGTACACAAGATTCCAAGGACATTCACTAAGGATGATATAAGTACATATATCGTTTAAAAGCCTGTGTCTGAAGGTTTATATTCTAAACAAAAGGTTCTTTGAAGCTAACAAGCTTTTTGAAACAACAGAGGAAGACAATTAGGATAGAACTATTTTGTCACAAATCAATAAGCTACAATTACACAAAGAAGGCAGAAACATGAAGCCAAAAGATGGATCATAGAATGCTATCAAGGCACATTTTGTAGCATGTTATAAGATGTATCATGAAGAGCAAACATTGAAAACGTTGACTTGAATACAGTCAACAAAAGAAATAAGAAAACTAATACCTAGCAAAGTAGGCAAAATGGCTGTCATAGTCAAATGACACAATTGCTCTGACTGAGAGCCAGCCACGCTCCTTGTTTGGAACACAAACAAGAACAAATATACTACGACCACAAAATACTAAAACATTATCGCAGCAGTGGTACTGTAATGCCTACCCAGATACCTTTTTCATATTCATTAAGGACTATAGAAATCACATCCTTTCTTCAGATAATGAATAAAGGTCTTGAGATAAATTGATAACAAGCAACTGTGATAAAAAATATCACACGATCTGTTGTAAGTATAGCTACATCCTAAAAAATTATGTTCTGTCATGAAATTTAGTTCAAGTCTATTAATGCATTCAATATAGCTAAGTTGTATTAGAATACAAAACAAAAATATAAATAAATATTGTAGATAAACATGTGGAAATAATTAAGGGTTTGGAATTTACTTCTCCAATATGTAGACTTTACAAGAGAGTAGGAAGTACATGAAGATAGTGACAGGACAGAATTAGCATTCAGGGAGAATTTCTTCCTTCTTTGGTACAATTTTATTCTACAATTTTTTTTTTTAAAAGCACACAATTATGATTTACAAGCATTTGAAATTCTTGCACCTTGTCCTCTAAACAAACTCTTCAATTCTTTTTCCATAATGTCTCAAATTTCTTTAGCCAGAGTGCTTCATATTAGACCTGCTAGCAGTAAACTCCCTTTCCACCCAGTCTTCTCAGGAGAATCTTGCCAGCAGTGAATTTGATTATCAGGCATTCTTGAATGACTGAGTGTCTGGAAATTAACAAGACCCCTGCCTGATTTCTATGAGAAGCCTATATGGATGCACTTTTGGGAGGCATTCCTTGACTTTTACTTGTTTATAAAGGACAGACATGACCTTTCTAAAATGGGCCACAGGAAAAAAAAAAAAAACATATATCCACTTTCCGCATAGCTGAAATGAAAAAAAAAACTACTTTTTTTGGTAAAATCATTATGATACATGGTCATAACAATATATAGATAACAAGCAAAAGAAAACAAAAACAGATTGAAAGATGGTTGTTGTCAAAAGCCTTTAAACTGTTCAGAGTGTGTTCTTTTGCAGTACTGGTGTAGCTTTTTGCTGTACTATAATGCTACTATGAATGTGACAAAGAAATTGCTTTTTGTGTATCTTCTCAGCAAAAACATAGCAAGTTCTTTAAGTGATATGGAATTGATAAATTGCAATCAAGCCAGAAAATATTTCAGAATGCTTTTATACTCTCCTACATGAAAAAAAGTTAGCAATTAAGTATCACATGAATAGAGAATTATAGTAAAAAATATCACAAGATCTATACACTTGATCAGCTTTACAATCAAGCTGTCTAATATATGGCAACAAATAAATTTTAGAAACATAAGGAAGTTTGAAGTACTTTGGTACAGCTTTAAAGATTAAATACGCTTAGATGGATTCTGATGATCATTATGCCTAAATGGAATGAAAGTGATCACTTTTGCTGTTTTAGGAGTTGCCTGCCTTGAGGCATCTAACCTCTGGGTGCTTTAGTCTAAGAATTATTCCTCAAATGACTAATAGAGATAAGAGCAAAAGTGAGCTATATTTTAAGTGTGTAACCTCTTATTTATGGTCTTCTCTCATAGTGCTCTCTCTCCAGTTTTACAGCCTCAGACTTTTCCTTTCATGCCAGTGTAATATTTATAACAGACTTGTATTAATCTCACAGACCTATGGCTTCCTTGCAATAGACCATCCAAGTCACCCTGGAAATGACAAATCTTAAGGATTTCAGACAGTAGGGGCTGCAAAAATACGTTTGGGAACTAGCACCACTAACTGCTAGAAAAACAAACAAAAAACCAAAACAAAAACCTGTCATTACCTATTCTGTCCTTCTATACAAAAAGGCAGGTTGTAGCTGGACATCCCATGGTTGTGGAATGAAGCCACTAATTTTATTGTTAATAGAGATTGTGGAGAGACTACACACACATATCTACCACCCTCTACCTCATTCCAGGAGACACTGTTTGCCTTCTGGTATCCTCCTAATAAAATAGGTTTTGCCAAACTCTTTCCAGACTACAGTGTATGGGAATAAGTGACAACCATTATCAAGGCATTTTGATAAGAAAACATGTTAAATATAAAAAAGGGAAAGACAGTGACATTCCTGCTTTGTAAAAGGTGAAAATTAAAACAAAAAAGAAATATAAGGAGGAAACTGAAAGGAGACACGAGATGAAAACTGAAGTCCTCCAGTCTGATCTTATAATGTGCTGCAAAAATCATGCAAAAATATGTGGTACTAGAACTACAAATGAAAAAATAAATTGATTTTATGCTCAAAATACTTTTCTAATAGTCCATCCACATCAGGAAGTCATGGTTCTTACTATCTGAAAATAAAAAAAAAAATCTATGCTTAATTCAGTAATACAGTCTTGAAAAAAAGAAAAGGAATACAGAGAAATCAATGTAAGCATATTAATTTCAATTCCAGTCTCCTGATGAGGGTAGCTCTCAAATACATCTCAACACACACAGAGAGATTGAATGCTGATGAATAATACATATATTTTCCAGCTTCAAGTAAATCACTTATCTCTGCAATTACAAGTCAGCAAAGCTACTGAATGATTTTTAACATGTGACTCTTGATATGTTTTTTTCAGGATAAGAGAAGCACATTGAAATTTTTCTGCAATAAACAATTGCTACTAAGATCAGTTTATTTTGCAGCTTTGATAATATTGAAACAAATAATAACTGGGTATTCTTTAATGTATAATTATTGTAGTTCACACATTTTTACAGAGATTATATTAATAAATGTTTAAAATTAAATTGCAATGGTCTGCTGGAATAAAAACAAGACAGTATATTAAATGATAAAATTCGGGTTTTTTTTGTTGGGTATTATTTGTTGTTGTTGTTGTTGTTGTGGGGTTTTTTTGTTTTGGTTTGGTTTATTTTATGTAGGGAAAATAATCTTCCCTTATGCCTTACAAGAAAAAGGTAACCCAGCTTGTTTTCATTAAGGGGTAGGAAAAGAAATCAAAGTGAATCTGCCTGAGTAATACTGGTCTGCTAAGGTTGAAAATGTATCCCCTTTGAGAAAAAAGAAAGAGATATTTATTCTTAAATTCACTTCCATATAAATTGGCTTTATTCTATGCATTCAAGTGCGTTCTATGCATCCCAAAGCATAGCTGATAATCAGATGTTTCTACATGCCTTGAGGTGATGTAAGTGATTTCTGGTTAGAAAATATTGAGACATTACTCAATCCATATTACATATTTAAAACCTCAACTTTATAATGACAACTCGTGGCCTTCTAAACAAAAGAAACCCCACCTCAGCATTGCTAAACAAGCCCAAACTCTAACACTGGCACAGGAACAGTTAAATAAAAAATAAACAAAAACCCACAAAATATTAATATTACTATGTCATATAAACTATAGATTGCTGAGTCATACCTATGACTTCTTGGGAAAAATTGATTCTTTACCACACTGGAGCATTATTTATTGTTTGGTTGGGGTTTTTTGGGTTCTTTTTGAGAAGTATGAAGGAGAAGTTTTAGAAGATACATTCATCTCAAGAATGTAATATAAGAAATTCCAAAACTGTGGATAAAGCAGCTGTCCTGAAGTAGATAACAGCTGGTTTTGCCCTTGGAAGCATCCCTTCTCTTTCCTAAATATGTGTAGTGATTTTTTTTAATAGACTCCAAAAGATTTTACATATATTAAATTTAAGACCACAATCAGCATTCTTTGTGTCTGTATTTGTAATGTCTTTGCATTTCACATTATATTGGAGAATAATTATGAATGACTGAAACTAATTTGCTTTCTTTCCTAAGTTGCTGTTTAATACTTTCGAGCAACTGCTAAATTACATGTAGGAGGTTTATTAGTATTTTAATACTACATATTAAAACATATTCCAAGAGTGTCATAAGATCACAGTGGGATACTACCATTTCTTGTAAAGTAATTAATCATTTAGCTATGTACGTAAGACTTGGTCAGGTAGGTAAGAACAGCCAACTAGAAATTTTAGAATAGGAGGTTTTTTGTCTCAAGATTATAATATATTCTTGCAAAAAGTGATATGAGGACTGTTAATCACCACAGAAAATTGCTGGTTAACCTAAACCCCCTGGGTTTATTTTAACATATTAAGAAAATACACAATCATAATGAATTTAGCCAAAGAGTTGCCACCAGTCAATAGCCAATATCAATGCAGAATGTGTGGTTTTATGATTCTCCTATTCCATCGTTGTAAAAGACGGGGATAATATTACAGTGCAGTATGGCATCCAGATACATGCCGTAGAGATTAACTGCAATTATTTAAGAGCAGGTTTTTCTAAATTATCCAGTGTAAAAAATCAAAGTAAATACATGTATTGTCTACAAAACAACTGTTCAAGAGATCTGAATAGATATAATTTCAAATTCTATACAGGTGACAATACAGACTTGTTATAACTCTATTACATAATAACAGCTAGAGAATTCATAATTATAGAATTTAAGATGTAAAAATAGTATTTTCCTATACAGATTAATATATATAGGACAAGAGCAGAAATGTAATAGTAGTATTAATATTATCACTGATACAAAGACTGTTCCTATGGCTAAGAATGATAACAAACCTTTTATTTATGGCCTGCATTTAAAACTGTCATTTAAGATAAAATTAGATAAATATAGCTGCTGTACAGAAGCAACACACTGTAAGAACAGACTACTAAACTACAGGAAAGCATGCACATGAATCTGAAAAATGAGATTCCCGGATTTCATTCTGTTCCCAGTTATATTAGCAAAGATGTTTTAGGTGGGCCTAAACTATGCCAATGTTCTTTGCTTGGTGACTACTGACTACCTGATATCCAGAAATATCTTATGCAAAATAAATCAGTATCAGTCCAATCTATTCTGTACATGATAGCTTATTAAAATAACCAACATCTATTGGTAAAAAAAAAAAAAAATAAAAAAAAAAATTACAGTAATCAGCATGTGTTGGGGGAAAAAAAATAGTTATCAAAATTCCAGGACCTAGATAGGCTTCTCTCAGAGTAAATAACTGTCCTGCTCATCCAGACCACTAGTTTATAAGGGAAATCAGTAAGAATCACACACATATATATAGCAAGGTAATTTTGCTCACAAATTTGATTGATCCATCTCTACTGACTACATCACAGATTAAATACTTCAACTCACCAACAAAATCCCACACACTTACTGAATAAATAATTTCAGAGTATCTCCTTATAGTCCAAATAAATGGCAAGTACAAATCTACTTGTATTAGGTAAGAGAATTAGAATAGAGAGAATTCTGTATATTTAATAACAGTCAATTCTAGGTATTATAATTATATGAAACATTTTCCCCTGGTTGAAAAAATACACAGTAATTTTTATCTGTAGGTAACATTACAGACAGGAAAAGGATATAGTGCACATATAATATGTCTCCAAGTCATCACACTAACAAAGCAATTAAAATATAGAAGTAACACTCTATGCTTTCAATATAGTTCTTATAAAGCATGAATTAAATTAAAATTTTGCATAATAATAGTCTGGTTTCAGTTTGAGAAACATTGTACTGTGAATCTACAAAGACTTTGATGAATACCCTATTAAGATAACAGCCCAGTCAGCTGCAGTATTGTTTATAATCTTAATGGGTTTTAGACAGCAATGAAGGAGCAATAATTTTGTTCTATTTCAAATAATGTAGCATTGAAGGGCATTCAAGGAAACAATTCTATTATTCATTTTTGCCTCTCTTGGTATACGATGATCACACCACATTTTTTTGTTCCATAAAATACTGTTTAAAAAATGGTCTGAAGCAATAACTTTTCTCACGATGTTTACTTAACTACAATACAGCTTCTCTATTATTTGAGTTTAAAGTTACATTTATGTGGACAATATTACTAGGTAGTATTTTGAGAGTTACTCAACTTTACCAAGTCTTTGTTTCCATTGACTTAATGTAATCAGGACTGAACAAAGTGCATCTTTCACTGAGAATCCACCTGAATAAAGAATGAATAAGTTGTAGCAATCCCAGGATTTGCTTTCTCCAAAGAAAAAATTCAGCTATCAAACTGTGCAAACTACTGTCGGAGTGACCTGTCTTTGGTGAGATAATAATCTTAAAGGTTACTCCTAAAGTTTTGCAGAACTTGTCTCCAAATTTGCTAAAGGACTAGGAGTTCACAATTGAAATTATTTCTACAGGAGGGCATTTTTTCAAAGGTGTTACCTTTTTAAATATTGTGTTGATAGACAGCTTGCATATCAGTACAGAGAAATATTTTTAAGATAACACATGCAATTGCATTAACCTATTATGTTAGAAGACACTTTTTTTTCTGTAGTTTCTCTTTGTGCTCTGGAATACTTGTTTTGTTGATGCCAAAAGGTCTTATGTCACTGAAGTAAATACATCAGGAATGCAATTTTTATTCTAACTTTAATCTAACAAGCAACACTCATAACCATGAGCACATAGGGTACTGCAAAAGGGTACATCGAGTACCTACAAATTTTTGTAGGCACTGGAATTCTGAACCAGCCAGACCCAATCTCTCAGCCATTCCTGGGGATAGTACAGGCTAATGGAGGTGCAAAATCATTCCAAATAGATAGGCTACACACAGCTATCTTTTCATAGTATTGTGAGCTCTTTTTCACTGTTGATCTCATTGCCAAAGCAGTCTTTAAAATTTACTAGTATAAAAAATCAGGGTAGCCCACTGGAGAGTTCTATACTAGATGTAGATTATGATGCAATATGACATATATGTAACTATTTCTAAATGCCACTGTCATTTAGAGCACATTTACATTAAAAGAAAAATAAATACAATTACAGAGAGCAGGCTGTTAAGCAGAGCACTAGATTCACTTCAGACTGATTAAAATATTTAGCTAATACTGAGTCTTCCACTATAAATGTGGAAAAAGATGAGGAAAGTTACAGACTATTCTTTGTAATACAATAAAGTAGTCATCTGAATATCTAACAATTGTGGGAAATCTGGAGTTCTTTCATTTATGTGAAGGAGTTTGGTTCTTGTTACCTGTCAGATAATGCTAACTACTGGTCTAGTGGTACTGTGGAACAGGTATATAACCCATTTTTCCTGTGGAATACAGTATAAGTAGAAAGGCAGCAGTGGGTTTAGGTCAGACCTTTTCACCTCACTGACCCTATTTCTAGGACAGGAGTATCCCCTATTGCCATACAAGAGGGAAAGAAATTATGCTTTTGATGTATTTTATTTTTTCAGTTTGTTGTTTTTCCTCAAAGTACCAACACTGCTGCTGGTTCTGTAGAGTCCAAAACTAACATGAGTTAAACTTTTTTCCCAGTATGATTTGGAATAAGTAATTCTTTTGTTTAAGACTCCTTTCCTTATTTTTATTTTTCTCTGCATTATAAATTTATAATTCTGGGAGTCAATTCTTATTTAAATCATTTTAGAATAAAATTTCATAGCAGCTGAGTTGTGCAGGGTTTTAAATCATTTCAGAAAAAAATTTGATAGCAGCTTAGTTGTGTGGGGGTTTGGTTTCTTAGATTTTTCTTTTCTTCCTTCTTGGAAAGTTCTCTTATTACCATTTAGTCTATTAGCTTGGTCATATTTTCTGCCCTTTCACACTGAAGCAGAATGCCAAGTAAAGAATATTACTTACTGGCAAAGGTTTTCAGAGAGTGTAATTAAAAGTTTGTCTCCATTTTTATATTTAGCTTTTCCTGGCATTTGACTAATTTGGCAGCATATGGTAGGTTTGTTTATTACCTTGTGCATAGTAATTAAAGCAGTACTTTAACAGAGTCACACAAGAAATGTGTTCCAGTTATATTTGAGGTGAAGAAGTTTTTCCTGAAATCTACACATAATGAAAGTCATTTTTGAATTTAATTCTTAAATCTGGAGCTATCTAGATGGATTTATAAAACTGTATAATAATTCATTCTTTATTAAGAAAGGTATTAGATATTTTAGTTAGTGTTCCAAAAATGTGGCCTACAGAAATAATTCACAAATGCTCTATGCTAATATGTACTTCAGAGACTGACAAAATATCCTTCAGCACAAAGATTCCCATTTTTTAGACAGTCTGTGTTCTTATGCAGCTGTTTAGTAATTCAAAGTCCTCAGTATTTTCCTTGAGAAACAGATTTATGTAGATTTAGGTAAGTTTCAATTTTTCAGTATATTTATTGGCAACATGCTGATAATTAGTGGCTATTTCTTCTGGAAATTTGAATCTAATTTTTTGTGAATAATAAAGTACATTCTCACAGTTGGTTAATTCTTTATGAATGAATGCATAACATTACATATAGCAATATAATTAACAGTCCAGCTTAAATCTCTATTTTATTAATACAACACTAGCTACTTACCATGAAATTTGACCATTTCAGTATCTATTAAAAATAATGTTACTTTCTTTTTAATCTTCAATATTTGTTGCCCATTTAATTGCCTGCCTTAAAGGAAAGACAGATTTCTATGTCATAAAGTTATACAAAATT
>WEKY01066828.1:0-15235 GCA_013390045.1 Picathartes gymnocephalus
AGGCACATGGGGTGATTTTTGGGGATGTCCTGTACAGGGCCAGGCGTTAGACTTTGATGATCCCTGTGGATCCCTTCCAATTCAGGATATTCTATGATTCTATGATTCTGTTAGACGTAACCTTATTGCAGAACTCTAACCACAAGATCTTATCTTTTAGGCTTCCTCCCAAAAATACTGTAAATGACATGTCCAGTTTAAAAACATTCTTTGTTTGATTTAATCAAGGCCTGAGTATACTGAACCTTGAGTTCCAAGAGATTCAGCACATGTGGTTATTAAAATACTGGAAATACTAATTTGATTTTTGTACATGCTGTTATCTCCATTAACAAATTAAAAATGACCAATGAAAATCCTACACTGACATAATTAAATATTATTTATCTAAAAGTAATAACTTTTCCACAGGATGAACTATGATTAAGACCTTCTCCTAAACTTACTTTATCATAGCTACAGTATATGTGAAGTTCTGCAGTGGGTCAGATTATGATTTCAACAGTTATAACCCTGCACATTAAAAAAAAAAGAAATTTAAAAAATAACCTTGAACACTGGATGTCATTTGCTGGAAAAGCAGCAATTAATGGTTAACCAGGATGAAATTAAACTTCCTCACATGCAAATGTCTTCTTATCTGTAATCAAGCAAGCTTTTTCTATGTATACATATATGTATATGTGTACATATATATAAATATATGTATCTATAGATGTGTACCTGTATGCATATATGCATATATATAGATATGTATTGGAAACAAAGAAAAGGTGAACCTCTGTCATGAAAAAGTGAGGAAAAGTGAAAGTTTTGCCTAATTTGAACCATTAGTCGTGCGTGGGCACTCTCTTTCTTCCTGACAGTTACTGCTGCTACTTTTTAATTAACAGATATGACATTCACAATGCAAGATAAGTACAAGTTTTTCACAAAGTCAGACAACCACTTTTGTTATGTTAGCATAGCACTAACATGAGCTAGCAGCTTGTCAAGCCTTTATGCTACTAATTCAAACTCTGCTATTATGAAGTGTAAGGATGTCCAAAGCATTGCCCCTAAAGCCAAGAATTTGAGAAGTCTTGAATGTGAAGTCTTGGATCCAAGTGAGAAGCATCCTAAATATAAGTGTTGATGTCTTCCTGGTATTGGGAAGTCCAGAACTGTAGTCATCACTGTAAACATGATGAGTGCTAATTGCTTGAGGGTAATGACTTTTCTCCATTGACTGCAAACTGTGTTCCTGTTAACACATGCTAAGATTGCTCTTGCTGCCAGGGCACACTGCTGGCTCATGTTGAGCTTGCTGTCCACCAACATCCCCAAGTTCTTTTCAACACAGCTGCTCCTCAGCAATCATCATTACGAGAGGCAACCTTTTGCACCTTCCTTCCTGAATATGTTCTATGATGAGATGTTGACCTGCAGAATTTTCATTACACATTATATTTAAAGTAAACTTTAGAGAAAATTGTTTTTTCTCCACTGCCAATTTTGTAAAACCCGGAATTAAATTCAATTGCTTTTCTACATACAAATAAACATATTTGTTATAGACTCTGTTAAAGGTAATAAAAGCAGTATTAACCCAAGTAATTTTTACTGATAAAGTGAACAATACTACAACCTTTGAAATTTTATGATTGCTTTAATTTCATAACTATAACATTGCAAAGAAGTTTGTGTAGTGTGCTTGATTTTCAGATTGCATTTATCACTCTGTTCTTTCAATGGTTTGGAGAGCTTCTCTTAAGCTGTCTTCACACACTTAGAAATTTCAGCAGAGCTAAGAGGTTTTTAACAAAACAGCTGGCTTCACTTATGAACAATAAAAAAAAGAAAGCATGTCTGAACCTCATGCTCAGTGGAAATTTTAAGGTAAGGACTACAGAGCAGATTGAGGAACTTTTCTTGCTATTATGGTGACAATGTGACATATTCAGCCATTTTAAAGCAAAATAACAAACAAAACTGTCTTTTAAAGTGTTCCGGTTACTTGCAAAATTTTGAATCTTCCTGTACCAGACTCTGCTTTCTGAGGAATGAATCTGGATGTATTCTACCTATGTAATGGAATGGATCACAGCCCTGAAACAGACTAATATGGAGTCTGAATTCTGTACAGAATGAAATGTTGAGATTGATTCATGCAGGGAGATTTTATGCAAATTAATAAAAGCATAGAGAACATCCTAATTCAGCAGCACCTTTTGGTTTGTAGCTTTTTTTGAAAGAAGATTTTTGCAGGGATGGAATCCAATTTTAATTATTATGAGAGTATTGATAACATAAGCTTCATTGCATCTTTTCTAAAGCAAACCATCCAAGGCATTTTCTACACAGCGTAGACAAGAACATCTGACATAAGTGAAGTTGAGGAGTAAATAAAACATTACAAGACAGCAGGCTGTGAAAATGGGATTGAGCACATTGCATATAATTAACTGAAAGCCAAGTCTTTCAGGTTCAGTCTTTAACTCTATATGTTAATATCCAATGGGCAGTTATTTCTTCTTTTAGTTCCTGTCACAAACTCTGTCTAAAAGAATTATCAATCTTGATTTTACAACTCTGTGATGAGGAAATTGGCTCATTTGGCTCGTTGCTTCAACAGCTCATCTACTTCTGTATTAAAAATCTGCTTGTTATTTTGAAGCCACTGAATCTAGGTGGTGTCTATCAGAATGAAGATGGATTCTTGCAAAAATGATATTTGAAACCCCATTAAATTTTCCTTTGGTGAAGTAAAGAGACCAAGTTCCTCGCACTTTCTTATACAAAACATGATATCCTACCATTCTTGACATTGTTCTCTGAATACTTTGTAGTTTCAAATATCCTGCTTGAAGCGTAGCTGTAAAACCTGAACATGATATAGCTGTAACTCTCCTGCTGCATCTGAATGCAAAACTACTCAGCATTCCCCCTTCATAAAAACAAGGACCTCTTTCATGTCTGGGTCACAGCTGGGCTGGGAACTCAAAATCTCTTGAATAACTCTTGTGATACTCAGCTGTGCTCAAGTAGTAACTGTTGAAAAAATACATTGCAATTGTCAGGGCATACATTCTTTGCTTTGTAAATTATACCTTTACTTTCCCATAGAGGAGTACGTGCTCACTGCATGCAGCTTGACACTTCATATAACCCACTTCACTTTTTTACTATTTTGCACTGTTCTGCAATCTTAATTTCAAACTTTATCAGTAATGATTTTATGTCCCATTCTAGGTCACAGGTAAAACATATAAAGAGTGTATGAGTAATACTTGAAGGAGTAATACTAGAAGAATCTTACCTAAATGGCAATTTATGATTTCCAGTAGAAGAAGCTTCTTCTTCCTTTACTCAGGTTTATGAAGTGTAGGGAAGGCTTTTTGAAAAAAAATACTTTTTTTATTTTCTCATGGAGATCTCCAGTATGCAAAGTCAGAATTACAAGCTTACTAATAAAAGCTGGTTCTTAATAGGAAACCAGATGTGGAATAAAATAAACAATTTAAAGATTGTGAAACATGCAAAAGGCAGAGAACTAGATTGCAATTCTTTTCTATCCATGTAATATTTTAATATAGAATAAAAAACCAAATTCTTGTGTGAATATATACATGTTATGTTTTAAAAATATTGAGGATGAAACAGACCAAATTGTATATGTTATGTGAAGAAACGAGTCTGGTAACAAAGCAGATTAATTTGTATGCATATCATAAAGTCTGTTGTCACATGTAAAACGAGGATGTTGAGGTTTTAGCATGGTTTGCGGGGGCACAACAAAGTTACATCTGTTTCTGTGCTGGTGTGGTTAGCACAAAATATGTAGAGTGAAGAGACATTAAGATTTTTTGTCTGAAGTGATAAGCTGACTGGGTTCTATTCTGAGATTCATATATCACATATAGATGCTTTGATCTGCTACTCTTAAGACTGTCCTTTCAAACTGTGACTGTCTTTAATCAACAAAGAAATAAACCTGCCATTATTGACATCAGGTTCTAAAAATCTGAAAAAATATTTACCGCCAGATAAATTTATTTATCTGGTCTCTTAGTTGTTATCTAACATTAACTATGCCAGTTCCTCTTTTTTTGTATGCTGCTCTTGCTTTTTTGACACAGAATTGTTTTTACCTCAAAAAGGCAATCTAGAAACCTCACAAGGAACATCATCAAATGCTATGTGGGTACTATACTATGCCATGCATACTTGGCTAAAAAGAAATAAAGATATATTAAAATGAAAAATATTCTGTGCAGATAGCATTTTCAGCAAAGGGTAAAGGTTGGTGGTTCCCTATAGATTATATGACTTTGATGGGATTATTTGTATTCTTAAAGAGCATCATATGTTTGAATACTCTGCTGAATTAAACCAGGGAAAAGAACCTTTAAACGTTTTGTGCAATTTTTATGAGGGTAAGTGTGCAGATGAATGCAGAAAAAATACACTCCAGAATGAAGGAGCAGTATTCAGATATGAGCTACTAAAACAGTGTAGAATGCTGAAGGTTTGCTAGTACCTTTAGCAGCTGACAGACTGAAAATTAAACCCTATACTGAGTTCAGATAATCACAGTTACCAGTTTCCTATGTTTAGTCTTCAGAAAACTTGTCACTGTAGATCAGAAGAATACCAGAATACCACTAAAAACTGAGAATATTTTAGGCATCTCCATTTTCAAATCCAGGGGAATTATTTACAAAGAATGTTCTGAAATGGATGTCACAAAGGTCCATGAAGAAATAATTCCTATCAACTTATAGTCAGCCATCACTAGACACATGAGAATGGAAAAATTGGACAAAACTACTTTTTAACACAACGATCCTATTATCTAGGAAAACGTAAGACTCAGACTTCATACAGAAAAAGAAGCACCCACTACAGCTGTATGTAAGGAGAGTTTGACCAAGATTGCTTAATCTGCCATAGAAGTCAACTTTCTCTAGGTGTCATGGTGTGCCATAGATATTTTTAGATAAGCACCTATCACACAAGAAAATCTGCAGCTTGTGTCTGGAGTATGTGCCCTTGAATGCCCTGTGTCAATAAAAAAGGACTCTTAGTGGATAACTGAGAAGGGCTGTGTGGAACCCTATGGTGAATTCCAGGCAGCGATGTGACGCTCAGACTCAGCAGTGCTTGCCGACCCTGCTGCTTCACATCAGGGCCCGCTTGGCGCCATGTGCTGGGAGGGGAGCAGAGCCTGTGACACCCACACCTGCAGTGGAGAGACAGCAGGCAGGTCTTTAGCAGGTGGCAGAGTTGAGATGTACTGCAAGGTTAGAAACAGAAAGGTTCAATGGCAAAGATTCATCATCTCCACTGTCAACAAACACATGGTACCCAGTTTATCCTGGTCTTAGAGAAAACACTGTTTTCATTTATTCTATTGGCTAGAAATTGCAACATGTTTTAAAAGATTAATTGATTGCAGCATTTAATTCATTTAAAATTAATTAATTAATAAACTGCACACATAACAAAAGCTGAATAGATGTCTTAGTGCATTTAGAGGAATTGGACATATGCTTTTCTTTAACCAAATCTTAATGAACACACTACCATCTCTATTTAAGTTCAGAAACTGGTTTAATTTTATTTTTTATTTAGAAATATCATCAGACTACTTAAGATGAGCAAACCATAACTTTCCCAATGGTGGCAACAATTTTTCATACATTGATGTCTTCACATGTGTTTTGCTCCCCATCAGCTGATTGTGCTTCTTTGGATGTTTGGAGAAAGACTTTAATATCCTATAAAAAGAAAAAAGGAAATGTTAAAAGTAATTTCATGTTGCAGCCTGAAAAGTGCAGTAATAACACCTGTCATGAAAACTCACATGGGGTGAGCTTTCTAGATTATGGTGAAAAACCAAAGCAGAGGTAAATTAGACATTCCCATGTTACAGACAATGTCTTCCAGCAGGACACTAGAACTCATTCAGCTGAGGTGCTATAATATCACTGAGATGATGTGTTTTCATGTTATCCACAGGACTTCATTGCCTTTGGTGGTTTTACAAAACAACACTGTCTTAAAATGCAACTCTTAAACAGAGTTCTTAAACACCAGCTTAATAGTATTGGTAAAGAGAGGTATCAAGACTGTTGTTTAAACCAGTAAATGTTATTCAGAACATACAAAGACAAATTCTTCAACTGAAGGGTTTTTTTTCAATATATCATATTTCAGACTGAACTTTAACAACTATTTCAGGAAATAGATATAAAAGAAAATAAGTAACTAACACTTGGAATAATATATACCCTCATATGTTAATTTTGTGCTTAGTTCTTTATAACACATTGTCTGATTTGTTAATTTTCATTAATTCTGTATTAGCAGAATCCTCTCCATTTCCCATTTCAGCAATACTATCCATGGTAGTATGTGTAAGTAGGATGAACAAGGAATTTCTGTTTAAAAAAAATAACATGCTGAGTATTCAGTACAAAGATAAATATTTAACTTTCTAGCTTTTTCTGATATTGTCAGAATACACATTTTTTCCTTTAGGAGAATAATTAAAAGTCAGATTTTTTATATATATGTAGTATTTTTATACACATGCAGTCAAATATATCTTTTGGGCATATTTTGAAGGTAAACCCTTTTTTCAAAAGCAGGACCTGTCTATATGTAATGATGCCTCACAAACTTGCAAAATATCAGAAGCATTTCACTGAATACAGAGCTATGCTAAAAGAAAGTATTACCAGTTCTTGGTTTTAGAAGGTTACACTAATATTTATCTTTGACTCCAGAAAACACATCACTATAAGAAGGCCTTTTTCAGCAAATTGAGTCACAAAAAGTAGTTTCAATCCTGGTTTGACAAAAATAAATGTAGCACTAAATACTGCCAAAAAACTGGAGATAGAGTGCTCCAATAGTTTTACTATGTCAGTCTTTAATGAAGGAAACTTACTCTTTTTTTTATATGAACACATATTATTTATATTTCTTTAATGTAAGAAACAACATATTTTATGTATATTAAATTTTCTAAGACTATTTAGGGATGGGATAGATGATCAAGAGAAGCATAACATAGGTCTCTTTTTTAAACGAGGTACTTAAACACTGAGTTAGATTTTCCTTTTCTTGCACACTGGGACATTTAAAACACCACATGAAAAAGGCTTCTCAAGTTTCATAAGTATTACAATTACAGCTTATGACTAGACAGTGATTCAGCAGTGTTTTTCTTCTGTCAAAGCATTGATACATAGTCCAGTTTTCATAACCTGTATTTAATATAATCTGTATGAACTCTCCCTATGACGGGAAGTTCTTTTACTTTATGAAATGATACATGGAGTTCTGAATGTTTGCTGTGTAATATCAAATGGCTGCTGTGGGTATAAACAGGTTTTGTAATAGTTCTTCAACATTATAATAAATGGTTTTGATAAAGACATGTTAACTATACTTTAATGGAAATCCTGCTTCAATGGGACTCCTATCTGAAATAATATCTGAATAGGTTACTAAAATTATTGACAGAATGTACAACAGTAACAGCAGTAACTACATGACAATTAATTTAGAAGGAACAAGCACAATGCTAAAGCCTGTGCTAAATGTATTCGAAACATAAACACATAGTAATATGATGTGATATCCCTAATCTTCAAAAACAGAGCTTTTTAAAAAGGGCTATTCAGGATTTGAAAGCAGAATAAGAAATGTAACACAGTTTATCTAATGCATAATATTTTTGATATTAATAAACTCAATGCTAATTATCAAACTACCTTATCTTCAGTAATTACAAGAATGTAGTCCACTCAAATTAACAAATACATTAAGTATTAAGAATTATAGAAGCAGCATATATCCCAGACTCTTTCTTCAAATTTATCACAGTCAAAATGCGGAATTAGTAAAATATGTGGTTGTTTCTGTATTACTCTATCTGTGACAGTCTCAGAACAGATGGCAAAATTTGTAACCATGAATAATGAGACCTGAAGAAAACCCTTAATTGACCAAATTGAATAGACAAACACATGCAGTGGAAAAAGCAGATTGCTTGCTTCTCCCATCTGAATCAGCTGGTCTAATAAATATCTTCTCTCATTTATTATTGAAGTTATTTAAAGAAAATTTAATTGAGCATGTAATGAAATGCCTTCATAAGCACACGTGTAAGTGTCATCTGCCTATTCTCAAGGAATAAATTTCATCTGATAAGTGAAAAAAATACATTGATAATGGCAAACACTTGAAAGTTCTAATTAGGACCAGAAAACACTGTAATCAGGATAGAAAAGACAAGATGAAGAAGTAATAGACTTTCTGGGCATATTAATTTGTAGACATTTGTACTAAGGCTGACAGAAAGGTCACCGCCATGTAGGATGTTGCCAGCCCACAAGCAGAGAAAACAAAATCCCTGCAAAAAACAATATATCTCACATGGAAAAAAATATTGTTTGAGATATGACAGATAATAACGGTTGAAATTCAACAGGTCATCAAGATCCAAAAGAATCATGTATCCGAACTCAAATTTAAAAAACTGTAAGCTAGACATTCCCTTTATAGTTTTCAGCAAAACATTTTACTTTCTGCTGTTTATGACTGCATTAGTAGAAACATTTTAACTTTTAGAAACCACACCCTAACTTGCTATATTTATCTTGTAAAAGATCTCAAAATAACAGCACTGTGGTTGACTTTCATTTTTATAGACATCTCTGAGGAGAATTTCTGCAAAAATAATTTATGCTAAAAATATTGTCTGGGAAAGAAAAAAGTCCACCTGCTCCCCAAATGGGGAATTGATACAGGAAAAATCTTCCTGAAGTCTGTATAGACCAAAACTGTAATATACTTAAAACAATGGCCTGTGGATCTCTATGCCTGTTTGCTGGTGAATATAACACCTTTTTTGTAAACCTAGAGTGCTGACTTCATGCATAAAATAAAAGCCTATATTTAACAATACAGTCAAGTTATGAAATAGTCTGGGTTTAAGTACAGAAACCATAGAGTACTGTATCTGAGATTCAGTCACTATAAGCCTTTTCAAGAGGAAATTTTAAGTATTACAAATGAGAACTGAAGCTCTGCATCACCTAACTGTTGAGTCAGAAGATACAAGCATCAATGGAACCTGCCAAATAAGCGGAAAAATGTCTCATTTAAATTGAGTGATACCAATATATAAACAAGATGTGGAAACTCCTCTGGGCTAAAACATGTGCACTGAAACCCTCAGTTACTGCCAAGATTCATATACACTATCCTACAGCTTTTCTCATAGACTGACAATTTTTATAGCTGACTGCCCTGAATGTATCCTACCAGCCAGAAATAACACAGGCAATTGATGGTAGCTAATACAATTTAAACATGCACTACAATCTATTCTTTAAGCTGTGTAACAAAGTTCCTCCTAAAAATGGTAAAGAAAAATCAGAAATTTTAATAAAGAATGGAAATGGTGCATTTGATATGCAGCTGTTGGCCAGTGTGAAAAAGTTTTAACCAAGAGTCCCTGTAAATCGCCTATCATATAGATATTACTTTACCCACTTTACACCCTAATTAAGTTTTACTTTAGGTTTCATCACTTTTGGTCTTCATGAAGAGGTTGCATTATATTAAATGCTACAAAGTCAGTGAGCGTTTGTCTAAACAGTTCTTGAGGTGGAACATATCCAGAGAGCTGGTTTAAAAAATGCTTTGGTCTACAAGAAATTCATTGAGGTTGGAAAAAAAATCAAATTAGAAAATGCAGTATTCAACTAAATAAAAAAGCCAGGAATAAGAATGGGGAAGGGAAGGGAGGAATGACCTAACATTACATGGCATCTGTCTTCCCAAATTGGCTGAGACATCAACATAGGCAGGATGGACACACACTGATAGTTATATCTTCAATTGTATTGTCTTGTCTTTGTCTTACATTTTCTATCATTTTCCACTGTAGCAAATGCATTTTTAACCCTCACTTTTACTGAGTAAATATATTCTTTTATTCTTATATTTTATCTTTTACTAACAACGATTATGAGTGATATAATAAATGCTAGGCAATTCACATCTTACAAGCGAGGAATACATTGAAGAAATAGCAAGTTACTCCTAAAGTACTATGTATCTTATTCAGATTTACATTTTGTGGGACACTATGGGGGTGAGCATCTAAAACTTGTGAAGACTGTTTATATTTGATGTGGGACATGCACATGCAAGCATCCTCTTATCTTCTCATTCTATTTTCTTACACCCTGTCTATCAAGTACTTTTACTATAGCTTGATACCTTAAATAGGGTGATTCTCTGGCCCAAACTTGCCTTTTGTGCAACTCTTCTAATGCATGTTTAAACATAGGTGCAGGCAGCAGGGAAGCTCTAGAGAACGGCAGAGAAGAACACTTGGACCTGCACTGCCTCTGCACACCCTTTTCTGCTGCCTGGTTGGCCTGGGATGGAATGGGATCTACCCCATATGCTACAGAGTGCTGCAGTATGATCCTGTTGGGAGGGTAAATTCAACCAGACTCCTTTCTATGGATGGGCAGAAAGGCAAAGCCTCATCAGACACGGCCGTGGAAAACCTGTAGGCAGCTCCAGGCCAGCAAGACATACAAAAAACAGGTCAGAAAGCAGCCCAGTCTATGATGGATGGAATTTTCACGGAAAACAAAAAAACCTGATCTACCCTACAGCTGCTGGGCTGTATAGCTGATCTACATTGCGAATTGACAGTATCTATGTTAATTACATGTACATTTTTGGGATAATGCAAATTTAAGCATGTGTGCTTATAAAGTCTATGGTACCAGAAAGAAATACTTACAGGAAGTTTGTATTCTTGGTATGTGTTGATCAAATCTTCCATGAAAGGGTGCTTCAAAAGGAGTTCAGCTGCAATAGGTGTCAGATCTTCAGCACCTAAGTCTTGGTACATCTTGATGAAATGCTTTAAATAAAAATAATACAAGGTCAATTTATTGTAAAACAAAATTGTGGAAAAGTAAAGATCACAGCATTTTTTTTTTTAAACATATGATGCAAGCTACAAAATCATCCTTGAATCAATCTGCCTACTTTATCACAGCTGTCTGCCTTCTCCAGATGGCTAAATCTATGATAATCTTCATCTTTACTTCCTCCAGTATGAAACACTTTGAGTAGCGATGCAACTGAAATCATTCCTTCACCTGTGTAATTCAGGACTTCTTTTTCATCCTCTATTAAAGTCTTCTCATTTGACAATATGTTGGGGCTTGAAGAATCCTAAAGAAATTAGGCATAGGTATCATACTTGGGGATAAATAGTCTGTAAGTAGATGATCTGTTTCAGTTAAACACCCATTAAGAACCAATGGATTACAATTCCAAACTTCAGTTTTTACAAAACAATAATCATCAACTCATACAAAATTATCTACTGCACTGTAGGATGGAAGAATAGATCCTGACAATCCAGAAATATCAATAATGTTGGCATTACCAGAAATTTAATAGACAGCTTTTTCCAGGAATGTGGTCAACATTGCATGGAAAAGCTAGTATTTCTCAGAGCAACAAAACATAAAAATATTTAATAGTTACAAACTACAATACCAAGAACTTTGTGTTTATTTAAGGAGTAAACTTGGTAATTCTGGATGTTCCCATGAAAAAAAACCATTCATTTTCTAGGCCAAATCAAGGAGTTACTGCAAGGACTCTATTTTGGCCAACAGTTAACCAACTCTCCACAGAAATAGGTATTTTCTAGTTTATGCAGAAAAATTAAATATACTTTAAGCAAGCAATCAGGTAATTTTGTGGTAATATTAGAGGTGGTCAAAGAGAAAAAAACCCCTGAAAACATAACAGAAAAACCTGCTGTAGAGATTTGCGAACACAAAGATGAGAAAAGACCTCACATTGGTGAACAATGCTCTGATTAGATTATGCCACAATGTAGACTAACCACTAGCAACAGGAAATCGCATGTAATTGAACAAACTATTTCTTTCCTCATTAGGAGGGAGAGACTGCTGAGGTTCAGTCACACTTGTGCTACGAGCCTTGGGCCTTAATACATTTCATTTTGAGCACAAGAGGAGTACAGTCATTCACAGTCTTTTTACCACACATTAATCAAGATTACAGAAATATCAGCACTGAAGTTTTTTGGTCTCTCATTGCATTGCTTACACTGAGCTGTGAGACTTACACAACCAATAATAACATTATTTAGACTTAAAATGAAGTTAGTAAAAGAAGTGTCAAGTATATGTTTGTCTGAGCTTCTCTTAACAACATGAAGGCTTCAGATGTATTTCTGTAGGCAGACACCAATGAGAAGTCATTACAATTATCAGCACAGAACAAGAAAAGAGAAGAGGCTAATTAGGTGAAGTTCTGTAAGTGCGTATGTACGAACCAGGTACCTAGGGTGTAAAACTTCTCAGCGATGAGTTGGATAGCTTTTTATATTTCACTAATGAATGTTCCACTGATAATATTTACTAAATTTCCAGTAACTGGAGTGAGAACTGGGATATTTAGATCACATGTAAACAGCCACAGGGAAACAAAGGTTTAGGTTCTTAACTTGATGCTGAAAATCACTTTGGGTGTCTTCAGGACTCTGTGTATTTGATGGAACTTGGCTGAAACATGACATGTACCAATGAACAATCTCCTTTTTGCCCCCTTGTGTTTATGGAATAACCTTCATTAAATGCTGGCTCTACTAAAGCCTATAGAGAAAACTCATTCACTTCAGTGGTACAGGACTTCTTTTGCTGTCTTTTGTCCATATTCAACATTATTGTTTAAGTGCATGGGCATGGAACACAAGGCATAAGAAGAAGGAAAATATTAAAATGATGTTTTAAAATCAGTCCAGTGATTCTGTGCGCCAGCCTAGACAACTTGAAAGTCAAAGAGAATCCACACAAGCAAGATTCGTTTAACATCTAATTCTTGGATATTCCTAGGTTTCTAAGGGACTCTCCAAGGTGAATTAGGCAAACAATCTGTCTAATACACTGTGAGACATACATCAGACATAGCACAGATTCACAGAGTAAATGCCTTGAGTGAGAAAGCAGGCATGAGGCTAGGTTAGATGGGACATCTCTTCCTCCCCAGAGATCCAGTTAATTCTGGGCTGAAGGCAAATGCTCCCCTTCACTCATGACTGACAGCCTTAGGAAGTTGTTGACACATAGGCAATAATGACAGTGCTCTTACTTATATATTACCAAACTTCCAACCAAACAGATCAAACCAAGCAGAAAATGGCAAAGAGGAGAACAGGTTGTGTAACTTTATACCCAATGAGATGAAAGTTAGAACTTTCCTCTGAAATACGGGATATTAATACCACAGTATCTAATTGGGAGCATTCTGTGCTCTCCTTCTTCCTATGAAATGTGGAAATTGTCTTATCCAGTTTCTCCAGTGCACAAAAACTCTATTGTGCCAAACAAAACACAGGGAAGTATAATAACTTATGTCATTTGAAATTATAAAATGCCATTTTGCTTACGTATATGATTACTCTGTGTAGTAAAATAATGCCTTTTCTATACTGTTTCTAGAGATCTCAATTGTACTTTAAGTCCTGGGCAAATGCTGAAGTCACTGTGATTGCAACAGGGCAATGAATCATTTTATTATCTGGAGCAGCAACCTCTTTCCAAGGTGTGTGCAGATAAATAATGTATGTCTAAAGTAAAAATGATGTATACTTCAATAATAAATAACTGATATATGCAGTGGACTAATTGCAGTTTCAAGACTTTAACAATAAAAACGTACTCCAGAAATACTAATAATGTTCAAATGATGAGTTTCATTTGATGTGACAAAGCGTTCATCATGGCTGAAAAAAAAATTTTAAAATTATTTTGTATGAAACTAATTATTATTAAACCTTCTGCTTTACAGATAAACCTAAACACTTGGAAATAACACAGCAAAGATGTGTTTCAATACCCCAAAGAAGCATAGTGGAAAATAAAGTAAGATGAACAATAATATCAGGTCTTGCATCTTGAGATAATATTACTATAAGTCACATTGCAGTCTAATTCCCGGGGACTGACAGCTGGTCAATTAGGCAAAAGAATTACTTCCATTCATATGCACAAGGAATGGTTACCAGTAAATATCTTAAACTTTCATTATTGGCAAGCAAATTTCCAGACTTTTGAAAGAATCTTTCTGAGTGTTATTACCAATGCAATGTTCCTATTAATTCAGTGAGACTATTTTTAAGGACTGGATCTACCCAGGATAAGCAAATATAGAGAAATCTAGCTAATTTATAATTTGAAAGCACTACTACTATTCTCTAGTATTTTTCTGTAATTTACCACACATGAAAGGGAAGCTTCCTTTTTTCTGTGAACGTATGTTCCAGAAGCAATGCTAAGTGCTCTGTATACACCTTCAACAGGATCAGAGTGGGAGGCGAAATAAAGCAGCATCTCAATATAGTTCAGCAGAGCAGGGTCTTTTCTGGTATCCGCAAATAAACTGAAGAAAAACTATAAAAGGGCAAAAACAAGCAAATTAATAAGTGGAATTAAACGACATACAAATCAACGACTTTAGGGAAAAGGATGAAATACAGTAATTACTACTAATAAGAACTACTATACCCAAGAACATGTTGAGGCTGTACAAATCAAGGCTGTGATAAATCATAAATGTGTGTTAAGTAATTCAAGGAAGCAGAAATTGAATTTCGCGGAAAAGGGACAAATTAATAAAACCTTGTATCATGACAAATATGTTCAAAGCATTTTTTGTATTCAGATTATTATTAGCCTCCTCTTTCATGGAAAATTCTGAGCTCAGATGCAGTGATCATTTGCCTCCCATTCTTTACAAAGCTGGTTGCTGTGTAGCAAAATTAATGTCATTCAACCAAGAAGAGGAGTAATTAAGTCTTTCTGAGCAGACTATGATTTAGAATACTCAAGGCTGATTCTTGGACTTCTCTCTACATTATTCTGAAGCACCACTTGACCTCAAAAAATCCAAAAAATGCAGCACTTATTGAAATACAGAGACCCAAAAAACTCTGAAGTGAGACCTCTCATGTTTGAATAGTGATCTCTTCAAAATACCTATGTTTTCAGTTACCTTTATGAGGTGTTTTAGCCTCTCTAAAGGCACAGGTTCTTCGCAACTTGCTGTTATGCTTAAATCTTCATTTCCATTAAACCATAAGCCAAGCTGATTTAAAAAATAAATAAATAAA
>WEKY01066831.1:0-10255 GCA_013390045.1 Picathartes gymnocephalus
AAATACTATAGTTACACTACCACCTTTTCCACTTGTCTAATTTTTATCAATTGAATATATCTGTTGTCTCTTCTGAATGAGAATACAGATTGACAGTATGCCAGTTTATTTAACTGCTATTTTTCAAAGATTTCATTTTAATTTTAGGTATGACTCCGTGATCTTGATGCATATGCACTTTTAAAGAAATTATAGATGAAAAATTTTACTACTGGTTTACTTAAATTCATACAATTATCTAGATCTTATGAAATCTCTCCCTCAGAAAACATTCTATTACAGATTTTTGTGTGTTTGTTGGTTCAACTCAAGAAAAAGATTCTCAATAGTCCCAAACTTTTTGTGAAGAAATATTTTCAACTGTGCATACCTATACTGGGCCACTACTTGGTTTTGGGACTAGCCTGCTTTAATGGGCAGCTCTGAGTGATGACTTGCTCATGCTGACATGATGCTAGAATAATGGGGAACTGGTGGGATGAGTTTGTTCTTCTTTCTCAGTCAAATCAAACTCTCCTTACATTTTCTAATGATTCATTGTCTGTTCAGTTAAAGCTACTGGAAAGGTATCTCTTACAAATTGATTATTATAATGTTACACAACATTTGCAGGCCTCTTTCAAAATTGCAATCTTATAGTTACATCCCAACAGAATAAATTCATAGTAAAATTTTACCTGGTTAGTGCAGCCATATTTACAGCAGCACATGAACTACCAACTAGGGCAAATTTTATCCTCATAAAAAAAATTTGTATTTTACTAAGACTACTTGAATTATGGTAACTTAGCAAAATGACAAAAAAAACCCAAAACAAAAAACCCAAAAAACCCACCCACACAACATTTTCCCTATACTACTGCATACTGACAGCTACAGGTTACAGATGTCTGATCTATCAGAAAGATTTCTGGCATGGAAAAGACTGAAAATATAAGGACACTGGCTTAATTTTAAGCTTCTCCTTTGAGATCTCTATGGCTTCAGTGGACAAATTTTCTCAAGACCTTTCAGCTCTATTTTTCAGCTAATCAACAGTAAAACCTGCACATTGCTCATCAACTGAATAAAACATTTAATTGCACCTATGTAAGGGCATAATTGTTATTTTGATGGTACTTTAATACTTCTATACGCCTTTGGATGGGTCCTTAAGGTAATCTAGCAAAGTAATGGCAATTTAGGTAGCTGTGCTAGAACCAGCTTCTAAATTAAACCTCTAACTTTCCTGGAGAGTGATAAAAAGAATTGCCTGTAGCAGAGGCTACAGACTATAGAATCCTTGTAGGACTTTAGGCAAACACACCCCAAAAAGTCTTTTTGAAGACCTATATGTATAGTGCATACCGCTTAAACAATTTAAGAGTTAACACAATAACAAACGTGTACTTGGTTTTATTGCTAGAAGTATTTTTAAAAGCTCAGTGTGCATATTAAAAGGCTGCGTGCCTTTTTTTTTTCCTCCTTTTTTTTTTTTTTTTTGAGAAAACCATAAAAAAATTTGGAGTAGCAAGGGTGACCTCCAGTGTGCAATTAAGTTTATGTCATTACATTTTATATGTAACAAAATATTTTCTTGGCCTAGTATTAATTTTGGTTATCCTAAAAAAGCAGTTAGTTACTTTACTTCTTGTGCACAACACAGTCACTCAAAACATTGCCTTCTGCTTTGAACTGTGATTTTTCTGACAACATTCTGAGCTTCTCTGCATTATAGAGAACAGTATAAAGAATAACTACCTAAACATAAAAACTAGAAAATTTGCTTCTTGCTCCTGTCCAAATGCAGATTATCATAGATTATTACATTTTTCTTTGAGAATAAGACTAATTAAAAACAATTAATGTATTACAGAAGTTTTTGCACTTTAAGAATACTAAAACATTACAGATCAGTAGTGCTACTGCTGCATACAAAATACCTCAGCTCACAATTCAACTCACATGCATTTCACTGCAAGCCTGAGCAAATTTGAAAATATTCAGAAATTCTAACAAGCCAAAACTATCACGAGAACTTATGGAAAAGATTTGTTCAGGTTTCTCAGTAAGCTAATCATTAGGTACAGCACCTAATACACTTCACAAATACCTATACTGGGTATGATGTATTCAAGAAAAAAGTAAAGCTCATGTTCCAAAAGCTAAATTCACTATATTGATGAGTTGTGTCAGATGGATCTCTGAATGAAACCTTTAGTCAATGGGGTGTCTTTAAACGAAAATCGCACCATTATGAATTCAAAACTAAGAACATTATTGTTACATAACTTTTTATTTCCATCATCAATACATAATTTAGCTTTTGATGACTAATTTTGAGGTAATTTTTCTAATAAACTAGTGAGCATTTTTTTAGCTAGCTGCAAGGACACAAAAAATCTAATTATGGGTGCCGAATGAGACTACTATATCAATGCAAGTGCCACTCAGGGTCTGTCTGTTCCTTTTATACATCACTACTTTCAGAGGGTTATAATATGAAAGTTAAGATTTGGTTCAAGCTGATTCCTGGCATACTGTGCAAGGTGTCACACTAGACCTCTTTTAGTTTTGGAGTTTTTTTATTTTTATTAATTGAATTATCAAGGTCAGTAATTTTAACATCTATCTACAGAGAAGGAAAGAGCTAGTTGAAGAATACACTTTTCTAAATAACAATAATATAAAAGCATCTTACTGCTTTAGAAACTTGAATGCTGCATACTGATTATCAAAATGTAGAAGAAAGATCTCCATTGCAACATTAATTCAAAAGAACACCTTTTCATGATTAAGGGTAGAGGAAGTTGACATTTTAGTTTCATCGATCAGCAAATTACATACTTGTACACAATCTTCAAAATACCCTACTTTAAAATTCTTTCTTTGGACTTCTAGCACACTCACTTATGAAGGACCTTTACCCTCAGCAGAAGAATGTAAATTCCTGTATAGCATAGATCCTACATTTTACAATGGTTATAAAGTAGACAGCCATAAAATCAAAAACTGACTTTCCCCCCAGCAGAAAGAGGTGCATCATAAACTGAAGGCGTCGGCACTCGCACACGGTTTGCATGCTCACACCAAGACCAACATGGCACGTTAGCATCTCACACTGTCACTGAGTGTGCACATTATCCACGGTGGGTACTGAGTGCTCCACGGCTGCAGCACACGGCACATGGGTCACACACTGGGCTACTGCACACTGGGGACGCTGGTACAATATATTCTACCAAGGTTAGGAAAGGTTTAAACAACAGCATACAAACTAACCTTTTCTTTCTTTCCAAGATGGACAGACCTACTAGCACCTTCATTATGAAATTATGAACTTATAATTTTAATTTTTGTTCAAAGTAATGCTTTTCTGAGCCCAATCAGCGCTAAAATATGTCAAAGTAACTAAAAATGCCTTTAAAGTAGCATAATTTATATCTATTTCTTATAATATCTATTTATAACAGGGACCATCATATCTTTGAGGAAAAGATTTTTATCTTCCACAAAACAGGGGTTTGAACTTGATGGAGTCTTAAACAATAAAATAATCCAGAAAAAGCAAGTACTTGTATTTATAATTTGTATTTTACAACTCAGTATTGTTTACTTGGTAATAGGATTGAGAATGCAAGAAAATAAGTCTTTCTAGTGTCTTTAAAAGCTAGATGTTATTTGACCTAAAGGTTCTTGAAGTGTTCAATACTACAAAAAAGCTACAAGCCAAAGACACGGGATTATAATAATCCATTATGAACTTATATACTGGTTGCTTTATTTTCATTTTACTAGTTTCTTTACTTTAATAGAGGCCATGCACCTACCTATGTTCCCAACACGGAAAAAAAGAGAACTGCATTCAGTATGTCACATAATACTGAAATAATATGCAACACAGAAAATAATACTGAAGTAATACATAATACAGCTAAAACTGAGGATTGCTTCAAGTCATTATGAGTTGTATTAGAGCAAAAGTTATGAGATTAGGGAGTTTTAATTTAATTACACTACAAACTTCAGATTTCCTGCTGCATTACCTTAACACATGCAAAAATAAATGAAAATCAAAAGGTTGCTCAAAAACTTTGCTGGAAGCATATTAAGTACTTATGTTATACCAGTATATAAATACTCACAGCAATTTTTGTGCATTTGTCTTTCAGACAAGAAACACCTTTTTTGCTGAACTAAGTTTCTGTCTACCCATTGACTTTAACACAAGATTTGAGCAATCTGCAGTTTTTTTAAGTGAAGACCTCCCTTCATCCTCTATCTACATGTATCAGGAGACCATTTTAATTCACTCACAAAGAAATTCTCAAAGGGACTGGTATGTGTGGTAACATAGGAGCCAATATTGCAGCTATCAGTTTTCATACAGCCTGGCTGGACCTTTACATTAGAGCTGCCCCACATTTATTGTTCTTTCATTGCAGCTGTCAGCATTGCCTGACAGTGTATTACAAAATACATGGGTACAAAGTCAGTATCAATCAGGACATGATCATGCAGATAATAGTAGCAGACTATTGATAATAGACCTTAAATCAGACCATCATGTATGAGATTCTTAAAAGTGAGCAGCCCTGAGGACTTTCCTGCTCACTTGTATCTTCTATAAAGCTACCTTACAAAACACCTAAAACCATCATAGGAATGTGTAATTAGCAACACTAAAAATAAGTAGCAAAGTCCTATTACTTTCTGCAAGTCAAGGTGAGAATTAACAGAGATTTTTCCTAACAGTCTTCTAAATTATGTATGGTAGAAATAGTACACAATACCTGCCATTACACTAATACTTTTTCCCTCTCCACTGGAAACAGCAGTTTTGTTGTGCTTTGAAACTCTCTCACTTCAAAAGCACTTCAACTTGATATGGCCATTTAACAAGGAGAACGGAAAATGTGTATAGTTTAGCAGCACTCTTCACCAAACTGAAAGCACCATGTTAAAAACAAAAGGATCTAATTTGTCCTAGACATAAATAATAAAACAAAACAAGAGTTGCATGCAAATTTAGTAACATAAAATTTTAGGTGATAAACAGAATGGAGCTTGGCTTCTTGTTTAGTATTCCTTAGTTATCACCATAATTGCTGAATGTCTGTCATCACCAGGAGAAGAAAAAAGTGTCTCTCTCAGCTGTTCCCCTGCTTGTTTTGTTCACTGTATTCTTGTAAAGTGGGAGAAAATAAGTGTCATTTAATGAATAGTGCTATTCTTTGTCTGACAGCTTCATATCTGTTAGGTGTAGGAGGCCTAGTACTTTCCTTTCTGATAATGTTTTTGACAGTGTGCTAAATTCCTCCCCCAAAAGGCCGGTGTATATATTCTGCTAAAAGAGGCTTCATCTATCCTGAATGAATGCCCTCTTTTAACCCCCTTCAGCTTCTGTTCTTACATTAATTGAGCTGATCAGATTGAGCATATGAATTTGTCTTTGATGTATTCATATGTTTAGTTGATGCTGCTCGCGCTCCCATTGGCAAGCAGGCAGAGCTCTCAGACAAATAGGGCTGTTTCCATAGTAACAAGCAATAGCTAGGGATCTCTTGAAAAATATTTTTATTTCAAAATTCAAACTGGAAAATTCTCACTGGATATGAGTCTAGTTCTAAATGTGTCATATCTAATGATGGATGCAATTAGGAATCCCACCAATGTTTTAAATAATAAATTAGGCTAATTTTCTAGGTCTGGCATAATGACATACAAATACTAAAAAGGCATCTCTCTTTTTTTATCCATGACAAAAGACTTATTAATTACTTTTGTTTTTAGGATTTCAAAACTAATTGAATGGTGAGACAGCCACATAGATATCTGTGTGCTGGTGATGAGAAGCCTAGAGGTATACTCTTTTAAAAAAAAAATACTTCAAACTGCTTCGATATTTGGTTATTCCATGTAAAAGGAGGTGAAAAAAATCATTCTACAAATGCTATAGCAGTTGGTAAATCTCAAAGGGTGAAAAATGCCCATAGCCATTTTTAATTACTGAGCATGAAAAGGGAGAGATGTTGAAAATAAGTTTTTTAGACCCTTACAATCTGAGAATGCCAGAAATTTAATTCTAATAAAATCTCATTTGAAATACAAGCGAACAATAAAAATACGGGGGTTAGGGGGGCGGTGGAAAGGAGAGGGAAGAAACATAAAGAAAGGGGGGAAAAAGGGGGAAAAAAGGGGGTTGATGATTAGACTATGATGGTTTGTAATTAAAATACATATTTTGCATTAATCTGTCCTGAAAGTTTTTCCCTGAAAATTAGCTGCCTGACACTGGCTTTTAATATACTGCCTGTCAACATGCAGTAATAGAGTTTCAGGGTTCTGCTTCAACATATGATTATACTACACTGAAATCCATTGATATTATCATGTTTCATGCTACTTCCAATTAGACATGTTCCATCTTGAAGGGTCAGTCATTCATATCTCAGTATTCAGGAAAATTCACTTAAATGTTAAAAATTTGACAATTCCCTGAGAAACAAGGTTATGTTTTAAGTACTTCACTTGAAATCTACAGTGTATCTGCAGTTGGCGTAAGGGGAAAACAGTTTTATGGAGTATAAGGGTCATAATCACATAGAACTGTCACGATATGGTGAAGAAAAACTTAAAATCCTCCACTATATTAATTCTAAGAGTCTTATGTATGGATTTACATTCTTAAGGTGCTGCTTATTAGAAAGAGAAAAAGGAAACCCCCTTTTCTGAATCCCCACTCTTCTCTCCTCTGCTAGTTTTACAGTTAAGGAATTCTGTAAATTTTAATGTGTACTACATTTTCAAAGACATTTTTTACAATACTTCAAATGTTAAAAGAAAAAAAAAATTCAATCATACTTAGTCACCCAAGAGAAAATCATAGCTTTACTTAAATTTGATCATTGTCTTTGTTAGACTCACACTTTCAGTCTGGGAATATCTTTTATTAAATCAAGGGAAAACAAAGTCCGAGGCCATTATGAAAGCCCACTTAAGAGCAAAGCACACTGCTTTACCAGTTTGTTGTCTTCTAATCTTGTGAGATTACAAAACTGGGCTCTGGATTTACTTCAGATAATGCATTTTCAGCTCTTAAGATAGATTCTTAATGTGGCTGTTTTTTATTTCATTGCCTAAGAAAGAGACAAAAATTACATTATAAATCACTTTGTTCAATTTAATAAAGTGGTGACTGGTTTAGAAATTTCTAGCATTATACTTCTGATCATGGTCAGTTTAATCTTTTTAACTTCTATACATAGAAATATCTAGTCTGTTGATAGTTTTGAACTACAAATTCTGCATTTTTTATAAAACAGGGTTTGCTTTATGTCAGAAAAAAAATGTTTTGTACAACATCATCTACTGTGAGGCAACACCTGACATAGCTTTCCAATGCATGATCTTTCCAAGCATGTCTGTATCAGAAAGAATCGAGTAAGAAAATAATTTTTGGTCAATGTAAACACTAATAATAGTTAACAAAATGGAAGACACAATGTAATTTATTTTATCACTACTAGCGTTTATCAAATCGGAGGATATATTCATATGACTGGACAATGATCAGAGCCATCATTTGAGGTTGACCAAAGAGATGTGTGGACCTCTGTATCATGGGACTGGGGCACACAGCCCACCATGTAAAGCAAAGGGGGATCTGCATTCCCCCAAGACTCGTTAGAAACATAATTCGAGATTTAGGAATGGTACTGCCCACTTCAGTGCCCCCAGTGAGACTCTCCCAACCACACTGCTCTCTCTCACTCACCCTTTTCCCCCTCCCTATCCCCACCGCAAGAGGATGGAGAGGAGAACTGGAGGCACAAACAGCAAAGATCATGGGTTCAGATAAGAACAATTTACTGAAAACAGCAATGAGATAAGGAAACGAACAGCAACAGCAAAAAAACCGACAGAAGGTATAAGAAAAGATATGGTTCAGATGCAAAAAACGCTCCTTCATAATAGACAATACGAGACGGGTCCCTCTGCCATGCTTTCTAAACTGGAAGGAACCCCTTCTTCACAGAAGAGAGACCCTTTCCTCTGCCCCTTGTAATAATGTAAGGTGGTACAGAATAACATCCAGGTCCCAGCAATGTCCCCTCCCAGTTACAGCAAAAATTAACCCTGTCCTGGCTGGAACCAGGACAAAATAGCATCATGGTCCCTAACAATCTTAGTTTGAAATCACATAGATTTATCTTGTCATGGTGCAAAATCCAACAGTAACATTGCTAGCACATGGGACCAGATTCGAAAAGGCACATGAAGCTGTAATTTATTTAATGAATATAGGACTGCATATGTATTTTTTAAGTCTAAATCAGATCCTCTTCCCTTAGCAGAAAATTAGTCTCTCAGTAGGGGAATACCTTACAGCAATCAAAAGAAATGTTCAAAAATACATTATGCTATTAGCAGCAATAATTCATTATACTTGAAAGGTATTTTAAATAGGATGCAAGATTACGGATTTATTCTGTACCAATGAAATCAATGTGTACCCTACAAAAAATATGTGGATGTGTAATTAATTAGGCTATTCTGAAACCAAAGTATTTGGTTTAATTTAGGAGATACAAAAAAATATTTAAAACATAGTAAAAGTCAAAATAAACACAATATATACACAACACAGGATCAGATATTATGAAAAAAAAGTCACTGGATAGATGGAGAAATTTAGATTTTAGACAGTAAAAGATTATGAGATGTGGTGATGATTCTCTTTTCAGGACTTAATTTCTCTAATTTTATACTAGTGTTTTGCTTTAAGACAGTTCCTTCTTGAACTTTTTGACTGAAAAAAATCCGTAACTATTAAAAATAGTAGAAGTATTACTGTAGGTGTTCATTGTGACATGCAACTACGTAGATAAATGCACCACAATTTACTTTTTTCCAAAATGATTTTGTGAAGATTAGAACATTGGTATAACTCTTATCTTAAACATAACCTTGTATTAACACTACGGGGCCTATCCTATTTTCAGATAAATCATCTAAACCAAATATTAGTGAATTTTCTAAGAGGGACTTCGAACAAGAGCTGTGGCCATAATCTTGTTACAACAGAATAAAAGATCCATTCGCTATTAAAATTAATCCAAATCAATATTCAGTACTAAAATGAAAACCGATGGAAAGAATTGCCCTTCACAAAGAGTAATCAGTGAAGAACTCAAATGCATAACTTAAATTCACCTAAACAACATTTCACAATTCACTGAATTAGGAAAGAAATTAAATGACACTGAATGCAGATTGCTGACAATACAGTCAAACACAAATGACAATACAGTTAAGGCCCTTTTTAAGCATTAATAGGTTATAAAAAATGAAAATAGATGTTCACCTGGTAAAACAGAGTATAGTGCGTGGCTGAAGGTACTCCAATTACCCACTGATTTCTAATGATGCATAGTGAAAACCAATCACTTAATTAATTCTTTAATGCCATATTAAAGAGAGTAAACACTGCCATATTTATTAGAAGACCACAGAAGTACAGGAGATATCTCTGTAAACTGCCAATCTATGTAGAATAGCACTGGATTTTTTTCAGCACCTATTTACACTCAATTGTATTTTTTCCAATCAGGAAAAAAAACCCCTGAGAAGTGCATTCCAAGTCTGCTCGACCCACATTTAAACTTGGACGTTGCTGCTTATTCCAAACATAGTCAAAAGTATGTTGGAATGAGCAAGCAGAACGGATGGGAATAAGAAAAATTATTGGAATTAAAAACATATTTTATTATAAGGTATTTTCAGGTCAGTGCAATTACACCTTCATACAATCTACCTAGCACTTACTTTACCTTTTTATGATAACTTCTTAGGGTAAAAACTTGGAGTAAACCAGTCAGTTATCTCCAGATATTTCTCTTAAATCTTGAAAATCATTGAGATCTCCAATTCAGAAACACAATTTTTCCATTTATTAAACAGACTGAAGTTACATATCTGAACTTTAATCCAGAAAATATATCAACATAATTAAATACATATTTTAGGCTAACTATCAGCTTTACAGCTTTTTGGAATTGTCTTACTCAAGTCCTAAGGGGCTAATTAAGGTTTTCCTAACCGTTTCCTAAACTTTCATCCATTGTATGATGTGAATTTTTATAAACTACAATGTAACATTTAAAAATCTTAGGCTATAAATAGGCCAAGATCCAAACAATATTTTTAAAATAGACTGTGTAGCAAACATATGGTTTTATCTTTACATCAAACATTTACTTCCTCAAAAGTATTT
>WEKY01066878.1:0-14136 GCA_013390045.1 Picathartes gymnocephalus
CTGACAAAAACAATAGTAACTGAATTTCAGTTACTTACTATTGCAAACTTTCTGTGGATATTTTCCCCATATTTTTCATTTCAGTAAGGTGTTCAGTAATATTAACATTTGTTTGGCAGGGTCTTAACAAAGAAAAGATTCAGAAAAAGGGAAAACTGTATCTTACAAAACCTGTGTTCATGCCGCTCACCAAACGAATTACTGAAGTACAGTCTAAAGCTTAGTTTTAACTGGGTCCTATATAATAAATACGAAACATAGAAATAAATCTGCAATATTTTTGATTAGAGATTTAATTACTGGCAGCACGCTGCATATCACATATTGTAACCTAGCCTTTACACTGAACATAGAAGAGATGCAGTAGTCCCCTGAGAAGGAATCTGTTCAGTCCCATACTTTGGGAGAGGAAGGCAGTCAGCTAGAGATCTGCCTTTTGACATTTCAAATATACTGAGCCAAATTATAAAACCTTTGTTCAAGCTTATGAAGCCTTTCATGAATAATCTGGTATTAGTTTGAGCAAGTACTTATCAACATGATTAGGAGGACAACCACTGGACTCATCACAACTAATGGCAAGTTTTAAGCGCCCTTGGATAAGACAGAAATTTTTATGGGTCAGATCTAGTGCATTTTTTACTAAAACATGTAAAGACTTCTTTGAATAGTTGTTTAATGTATTTTTTTCCAAGAGGTTTTTACATGAAGACTTCCACTAGATTTGTGAAACGTGCTTAGAAGGATACTTGATGTCACGAGGGCATGCTTTGTAGAATGAATAAATGGAAAGAACGCATTTTTAAGAACACATTCTAATTTCAACTACATCTTTCATGTTCATTACTTTGCTGAGGAAAATTTGTAGGAAAGCTTTTTACCATCTCTGTGAAATGTGAAATGCAGGTACCGTGGCTCCTGAATAAAAGCCTAAATACTGCTTAACTGCCAAGAATAACTCCTCCTACCGATAATCTGTGTAAAATCAGAGGCAAATAGGTTTCCATGAGAAAAAGAGCTCTGGAGTAAACTATCCATTCCTGCTAACTGCACGCAAAACACTGCACTGGTTCAGGCTGCTGGTCTGCAGTGGTAGTGGGGTCCTGGTTAAACAAGTAACGAGAAAAACCTGGTGCTTCTTTAGCCAAGTTTTTTTTTTACTGGAAGTGACTTGGTTTGCTTGCCCTGTGCACCCCACTGTCAGTGCAGCCAATTTAGCTGCCCTATGGACTATAGATGATGATTGTTCAAGTGCACTATCTGTATGGCAGTCACATGCCCCACCAACTGTGAATCCATACTGACAAGACAGAGGGGGAGGAGGAAAACACTGCTTAGCTGAGTCAGACTTTTTCTGGAGTCTGAGACCGGCAGTGCAATTAAAAGTATCTTTCAGAAATCTCAACTGTGCTTTCACTGTTCATCTACTGGGCAGAATTCACTTCTGTTAAGAGCATTTGACTGGAAGAGCTGGAATAGGAGGAAAATAAGCTTTGCCTTCCTAACTGTTATGTCTGACTTCTACTCAGCTGTAAATACCTATCCTTCTGTTTTCATATAACTGAAACGGTGATAGTGGAAAAGTCAAAGAGCAAGTGCATAGATTAAAAAGATGAGAGATGGTAATGCAAGGAAAAAAACCAGGGTGGTGACAGAAAATATTAGCATTTATTTACTACAAATTGACCATGCACAATACTGCAATTTCTGAAATTAGGATTAATGTGTTACAACTTCTCACAGCAGAAGACAGATTTACTAACCCTAAAAAAAAGGAAACGGGAGTCAGTGAAATCAGCACTAGCAGCTTAGATATCAAAAGCCCCTCCTTGAGTTTAGAAACTGCTAGTACAATTAGCAACCTATAAAAAATGCTCTAAAATGGTGCCAGTCATGTTTTAGCAAGGAGCAGATTTTGGTTTTAACTGTTTAAAAAAACTGATGCCAGAAGAGGCAGCATTAGTTTTGTCTCATTAAAAGAAATTTACTGGAGCTCATCTTAAACTGTGTTTGTTGAAGCTGGGTTCTCTTTTTCCTGCTTGTTACATAGCTAATATTCACATAAAAGAATTTTTGAAGGTAATTTCTTTATAAATTGTCTTACTTACATGTGAAATGGTAGTTAAATCACTGCTGTTTCATACCCAAATACAGAACTTCACTTCTTAAAAGTAACTTTCCCACCATTAAAAAAAACCAACACTCAAAACCAGAACAAAACCCCTGACAAAGTGTGAAATTCACAACCAAAAACCAATGAAGGGTGAAAAATTTCTTGACAGGCAACAGTTCACACTTTCGATCTCAAAATACAGAAGAAAACATACCTTTTTTTACCAACAAAAATACTTTCCATCTTGATTTTGCCGGTAAGTGAATAGTATCAACCTCTGCGCGTTAAAATGCAAAATAGATCTTCAACAAATAAATCAGGTTGGCAAGAAATGAAACCTGTAGCAAAACTTCAGTTGCTTACTTTATCTTCAGGTAAATCACTTAATTTAGCTCAGGAAAGTAGTCTGTTTCTTGTTTTAATCAGTGGAAGGCATATTCAATTAACAGCATGATCCTATAAGCCAGTATAAACATATATTAAAAATTACTTCCAAAAGGATCTGGTATGGACTTAGTGACATTTTCTAAAATGTTCTATCGCTGCATGTGAGGTCTATGGTCAAACTCAGAAAATCAGTCAAGCAATACTTAGCTGAAGTGGGGGGGAGGGGAGGAGATTGGAAAGAAAGAGTTAGGTATAAGATAGTGATAAATCATCTTTATATCCTCCTTACAGTTGATGCTTTTAGCTTCGGGCACTACTCCAAGTTAAGCTCGAACATGCTCCATGTTGATCTAACTTACAGCAGTAGTTAACAGATCTGGCAGACACTGCTCTGCTTTCTCTACTTTATCAAAGCCCATGGCGGTCAAATCACATCTCTGTACATGATTACTGCAGTGGAATGGAGGTAAGCGTGGAGATCCCGAGGCTGGGCATAAGTAACATGTATCCTAAACCACTGCAGTCCATTTTCTGAATCAGCTCTCAAGACTGTAGAGCATGTACTTCTGTATGCCTGCGGGTTGCCCAAGGCATTGAGCCACAAACACAATTCCAGCATTCAGTTCTGCAGTCATACAGGTTTTGAAGCAACACCCAACTAGCAATGACTAATACTTCGGTAAAATGATGTCATAAAGGGAGGAAACACTTTTGTTTCATTCAGAGGTCAGAAAGGGGAAGAAAAAACAGGCAGCTGCCATACTCAAACTAGTTTGCTTCAAGTTTTCTGTCTTTGAATTAACCAACATTAATGTTAATGTAAATGCTGTGGGATACCATCCAAGAGCCATATTCAGGCTCTTAGCTATGCTGCTTGTGGCAAACGTGACATTTTCAGGGCCATGTAAGCCAGTGAAAGTGACAGGGACTGAAGAAAGGATCCCTAAAGCCAACTGCAGCTCATCAGGTGTGTGAGAGAACTTAGCTCAAAGAGGCTATGTACTTCACGGTGATCCAAGGCAGCACGTGCTGAGCATGCTACTGCTGCTCTCCCATTTATGAATCCGTGCTGCAACCTGGATGTGGGTTCATCCGGCAACTGCTCAGGACAAGACCGCTACTGCAAGTAGGGCAAAGGCCAGAGAGTCTGGAGCACTGGACAGAATCACAGTTAATGATACTGGAAAGGAGGGAGGAAAAGCTCTACCTTTGAAGAGCCTCCCCACAACAGCTCTAAACACTTTTCCAGCACAGGTCTTCATTTTAAGGTCTAGCTAGTATTAGTATTCAAATACTATTAGTATTTCAGACACAAGCACTGGTGCCTATTGAGTACAGGTCTCCACCTAGCAAGATGCTGTAAGATGAAAGACAGTAAAGACTAACACTCAGAATGGCAAGATTCCCACAGAACAGAAGAATTATTTTAAGGGATGTGAGCCTTTCCCTTATTCTATAATTAGTTGTGCTGAGGAAAAAAATTTCTATGAAGTGCAGAGGAGAATACTTAGCTCATTTTATTTATAAATGGTAACTGTGATGGCAGCCGTAACATTCTGTAACAGTGGAGATTTATCACTGTTTCTTTCATTAGACTCATCTGCTGATGTAGTGAGGCATAATTAGGAGATGGACATGAATACACGTGTGAATTTTACATGCAGTATGGGTCTGGTTAAGTGCATTTTTACTCAGCCTTTCAAAATATCTATCCACTCAAATTTCTAAGAGAAAATTACTTCCTGATGAAAGCATGCATTACATTTCTGCTCATTGTAAGGATGAGATAGTTAGTGTCTCTTCTTTTCTTGTACTGTACAGAAGGGATGTTATGTATTTTGTGCAATGCAGACCCAAAACTACGGCATTGTTTCCTGTTTAGATTCCTCAGCCACTGGAAAATACTTATTTTTAACAAGAATTGTAGTAAAATTCCCTGGAACTCTGCAGCTGGTATCAATCTGTATCTGCAAAGCAGGTGTTGGAAAATGCTACTATATCATGAAGTCCGTGTTTCACAGCCATTTCGACCACATTTTTTCAACTGTATGAAGCCATATCAAATACTGATTCACGTGATTACTTCCATTACCCTTGCTGCTAGAGAACTTAAACTGTCCTGAGAAACTCACTGAATTCCAAGTCTGAAAGCTCAAAAGGAGTATGGGAACCAGGCGCAAAGCACAGCAGTGTAAGGGTTCTCATTTAGTCTCCTCCCTCACTCTCTTTCTTCACCTCACATTCTTCTTCCAAATACAACTGCACAAAACCTGCGAATACCCAAAGTGAAAGGAAAAAAAATCCCACAAACCTTAACAAAAGGAGATAGCTCTAACTGCCAAATATAAAATAAAAAAACCCAGTTGTCTATGGAAAAATCTTATTTGATATCCTGTTGAGAAATAACTGTGTCATGTTCAAAGATTAATGAGACCATCTCAACACTGGAAAAGCATTACTAAACAAACTCTCTTCAGGGACTAACCCTTTCTTTACAAAGTAGCATCTTGACAACTCAGCCTTCATACCAACTATATTCCTCCCTTCAGCCATGTCTCTATGAACCCCTCTCCCCAAGGTATATTTATTTAAATATCCTCTCACTGTAGTAACTTCATATGAGAAATCTAATTTTCATCCCTTTCCAAAGAGGAAAGAGTTCATAAAATCTAATTCTTGTGTAGTTTAGACCTGTAATAAAGGACACAATGAAAAATTGCATTAAAATCTAGCAAAGCTAGAATTTGATTGCATTTTACATAGACAAGGATTGTGTCTGTTTCGGGACATCCAGACATTTACAACACCTGCCTGGGACGTGTTCATAAAAGGCTGTTTTCTACTGCGTATCCTAGCCAGTAGATGACAAATCAAAGAAGACCTGCTGGAAATCTATCCGAGTGGTGCCTTAAGAAAGTAACTCTGAATATTACTGACTTCGAAGAAGAAAAACTAGAAACATTACTGTTGCAGTTTCCTTATTTGTCAGATAGGCAAAACACAACCCACACTGCTGATTCATATGGTATCATCAGACAGCAGTGCACAGGAAGTTCTACAGGAAGACCACAAAAGCTGACGAGTGCCCAAAAAGGGACAGATAGGCAGAAACATACCACTAAGAACATACACACCCCACTGGACTCAGGAAACTACAAAGCCAGTGAGTGAACAAGCTATAGCTCCTACCAATCATTAATCCTCAAAAAACTACTTCTTGAAAGGGTACATTTCTTTCTGAAAGAAATGAGATGAGGAAAATTTGAGTAGTATTTTTACAGCAGAGAGTTGCTATTTAAAACATTTTGCAATGCAGTGAATGAGTACACCGCTATAGCAACGGCAGCCAGCACAAGTCATTGTTTATCACACAAGAAGGACATGAGCTACAAGGCTTTACTGTCATGCTCCTCTCTGATTAGGATGGTTTTGCTTATAAAAGCTGCCCCAGAAAAAGAACTTTTTTTTTAAAAGAGGACCTTTCAATAGGAGTCTAATAATTATGTCACACAATTTCTTTTCCCTTTCAGAAGTACTAGAATATCCACCAGGTGAAATTAAAAACTTCCAAGACTCAGCTTGGAAAAATGCTGACAGGTGAGACATTTTTCATAGAGCGGGATTTTCAAGCAGTAAATGAACTATACACAACACAATATCATTACAAAAATTCTGAAAGAGCTTCTGAAAATTAATAATCCTGAAGAAATAGATATATCCCCTCTAAATCACAAAAAGGTCCTTAGAACCTTCCTGACCATACTTTAAATACCACCTGCATGGTCTGTGTTCTCTCTTTCAGAAACGCTTCATTTATCTCAGTGTGCAGGCTCCTCTGCAACCTCGGAGAAGATGTGTCCATTCATGCATTCCTCCATCTTTTCACATGTCGTCTTAAACACCTTCCCTTATGAGCAAGTTTGAATCAAACACAAGTAACTCCAACTTTAACAAAAATCCATTTCATACTGCATACATAAGAGTAGATACATGTACTAGACATATTTTCATGTATTTTTAGTGATGTCTCAGTTCAATACCAACAGCTCCTCCACAGCTCATTATCAAAGTGCCACTTAACCTGTTTTACTGCAAAAGAGTTTTTAAAAGCTGCTTACAAAGTGACAAGTGCTTGGAAAAATTCCATCTTTTTCAAAACCAAGACTAAGTATTGAAGTTAATTTTTTCCCCAAATTCCTACTGCACAGATAAATTAAAATATCTATAAATTATTTTTGAAAAATGCCACCACATTTCATTTCATCCCGTGCCCTTCTTTTATTTATAGACTACTGGCTACAGCAGAATTTACAGTATTTGAAATGTTTTTGCACTGTTTGAATGGCTTTATTTTCAATCTTTCATCATTACTCTTTCAACTTTTCAAAGGTCAAGGCAATATTTAAAAGTTAAGAGTGACAGAGAAAGTAAAAGAAAGAAAAAGAGAAAAAAATAACTAAAGAAAATTCTGTGGAGGCCTGTGGGCATATTAGGATGCCCTGGAAGGATGACCCCTAGGCTTTGGCTTCTCCCACGGAAGACCAAGGACCAGATGTCAGTTACCCCAGTTACACTCCCCTGCCCTGTTTGCCTTGTATGGCCATGTTCTGTATCCCATAACCCCACTAGTTGTCGGCCCATTGGCAGGCTCGTCCCCCGTCTGCCATGTGAGGTTAAGCTCCCCATTCTCTGTACCCCTGTTGGTTTGCCCCCCTGTTCGTCTCCCCTGACCACTCTCCCCATTGGTGAATGTGTCTCCCCACCTACCTCTCCTTTCACTGGCCCCTGCCGCTTGGCTCCGCCCCCACCGTGCCCAAACTTAAACCTGGGACGCTCCATTTTCCCTAGTTCTTGGTTACTGGCCTCTTCAGTGCGTGGATCCAATAAACCGCAGCTGGAATACCATACACAGGAACCCCTCCTGCCTCCATAGCCCTATTTCCACCAGCTGTGCGAGCGAGTGTGGTGACCCCCCTCTGTCCGACCAGAGTGCCTTCCCCCATGGAGACACTTGCAGGAACACTGAGGTGCCGAGCTGCCTGTGCCGCGCCGCAACAAAATTCATGAAGTTCTAGGGTTGTATTTCAGCTTTAAAGAAATCCTTTTTCAATCCATACTTTGAATAAAAGCAGCTTTGAAATGCACACAGGGTCAAAGGAATAATAAAAACATATATCAGAAATGTCTCAAATATATTCTGTGCCAGAAATCAGTTTTACTCGATTCCACGGGTTTACGACTGAGGGTAAAACCTATTAGTACACTGTATCTACAAATTGGCTTAGAAGATTAACAACTAAACAGTAAGCCAAATTTTATTTCTGGCCAGTAGGTCATATTAAGAAAAATGGTATGTCATCATCAGAAACAACCTTAACTACTACTCTAACTGTAACAGCTTTCCCACAGCATCATTTGTCCCAGCAAGTGCTCAGAAACTCGTAAGTTCAACAGGACTAATGAAATGAGACACATGAGAGTTAGGGAAATGTTAGGAAGCAACTCTTTGTAGTTTCCATCCCTACAACCCAATATTCAGCTTTCTCTGTCACGTTTGAAAATGTTCACAGAAGTGACTTCCTCATAAGAAATTATTTTCTTACCTACCCAGTAACTTAGGTCCACCATAGCAATCCAAACATTAAACAATCTACAGCCAAGATCTCTACACTTTCTTGACAAAGATGAAGCACACAACCATAGCCCTGTGATTGTCTGTTTGTTATGTAACTGTTAGGAAAAAATTAAAATGTAACACAACAAACGTCATGCTTCGATTTTCCTCGTACAACCTACTCTTCCAGAAGCAAAATCCTGGAGTCTTGCCCCATTACTCACCTTTATGCAATCACCCAAACTGAATACAAAGTCTAAGAGTGGAGGTACATGGGCCCACAGCCCGAAAACAGGTAGGCATGTGATCGGACTGATGAAGTGTGAGTATGTAATCACCTCTTCATGTACAGACTTTTAGCCTAATTTAACCAGGCAGAAAAAAAGGGCAAAGTAATCTTTCAGAAAAAGTAGGGATCAATGGAATGATGCAAATACCTCTACCGGGTGACACATTGAACAATACAAAGCAAATTATACTTCAGAAACAAAAAAGGGGGTTGGGGGGAAGAAGGAGGGCAGGGTTGGTTGTGTTTTGGTTTTTTTGTGGATTTTTTAAAGACTCTTTTGTCAAGTCAAGGCTGAATTTTATTTTAAGGCAAAACCTGCTTGCATCTGAGACATAATTTTTACCATATAGGAAGGGCACACTGAACAAGGGAATGACAAAATCTGGAGAAAAATATTGTCCATTTAATCTGAAGAACTGTTAATTGATTGCAGTAAACCTTATTTCAAGCATCTTGTGTGTTACTAGGAATTACAATTAAAAAACAAGTAATTTTTAGTCATTCTACATAGTAAAACCAGAACACAACAGGATCTGAATTCCCCAAAAAAAGTTTACTGTGAGAAGGAAATATTCTCATAAATTTTCAGAAGAAAACATGACAAACATACTTCAATCTGAAGTGAATTCAGAATTAAATATTAGACAAGCTTAGCCTATCTCCTGTAGAAATGAATTAAGTAATTAGGAAAGTATTACCTTTAAATTTCCTTCTTGAAAACACTTATATATGATTATGTTTATCCATTGTTTTTATAAAACTGTATTGTATAAATACCTATATTTATATAATGGCTCTTAATCATGAAGAAAGTCAGAACCATTCCAAGAGTACACAATCTCACTACCTTAAGATATATGCCAAATTCCCATTACACATAAAAGTTGCCCTGAGCGCATTTCACATCTTCATTGTGAGAGAACACGCTCATGTGAACATTTCCTTTCAGACACACAATATGCTGTGCAAGAAAAATAATTAAACTTAGACAAACATATCTAAATAAAACAGTCAGAAAGGAAGGAATTAAAAAAAAATGCCAGAAGCATGCTTTCCTGCATTTATGGCCCTTTATCCAGTGTGTTAGTGATCACAAAATCTGCAAGAATCAGCCAGCATTATTACCACCCGTTAGTTCTCCACTCTAGCAGGAACTGTAAAACAATGGAACTGTAAAGATAAAACATGGTCATCAGGCCTCACACAAGTGTTTTTGTATATGACTTACTGCATCTCTTCAGCAAAAAGCAGTCGATCACTTAAAATGTTGTATTAAAAAACCCAAAGAGCTTAATGTAAAATTATATATTAAAAAAGGAAGGAAGAAATCTTTTTGCTCTGCAAAAAATTAGTTTTGAAATTTATGTAGAACTGCAAGCTGACAATTTCCTCATTTTGTATCAGTAAAATTAACTGCTATTTTACTGGAGAAAGGAAGAGTGTTCATTACCTATATGTTTATTTTAAATAGAGGTATTCTAAACTCCTCATGAGAGCATTCAACCCTGCTTCTCCAGCTTACTTCTCATATACCATCATATTCCCCACACATTTGGAAAAACAGCTAGAACGTGGGCTTCTGCTGGGATGAAGTATGAAACACTTAAGTAGAACGTAAGACGAAACAACTGATTTACCAATCCATTAGAGCAATACAGATAAATTCAAGAGACCTCTGCTCTAAACAGTGAGCAAGCAAATGAGTGACAAGGAGAACAATGCAAACTGCTACATATATGGGAAGCTTTTGGTTTGTTTGTTTCAATTTTATTCAAATATGAAGAAGAAAAACAGCAGCAAGTAGGACAAAATGGTAGGCCACGGGTAAGTACATAAAGATGCGCTGAGGTCAAATGTATATAAGACTGAGGAGATGCCAGAAAGAATGGCAGGGAATGAGAAGAGCAGGGAAAGAGAGGAGACTGATAAAAAGATGAGAAAGACAGCTGAGGAGAGGCTGCTACCTCTTTAAGATTGTCAAAGTCCTCACAAAGGACTCTACAAAGCACACAGGAAGAAACTGCTCATGGCTTTGTTCGAATCCCTACAGCTCACTGATCAATGTCCCCATGGGAGGAAACAAAGCTATCATGGAGATGGGCTTTCCCTCATATTACAGGTCCCAGGGAAAAACAAAGCAAGGTATCTTCAATTCCCTTGTCTGAATACATGTAGTTAAAGGACCATGATATTTTAAATATTCTATATACTCTTGCATGTTATCTGACTGCAGCTATCAATTTCTTGCTAAAGTAATGCCTATGGAGCTTCCTGGTATTAGAAGCATTTAACTTTTCTGCAAGATTTGCTATTTATTGGGTAATTTATTTTGGTTTTGAGTGCTTGCAGAAAAACCTCGGAGAACTTAAATACTAACCAAGCACTACAGATTGTTAAATACTAGCCAAGAACCATACAGGTTTCTCTGCTTGAAGAGCCATTTGATTATGCCCATTCTAAAGCAATAAGAATTTTATGTCACTGTCCCAAGAACATCATTCTTGCTTTTCTGTTAAATAAAACCCCACTCTAAACTGAAAAACTTACCCTCCCAGTTTGCACACTACTACTCTAGATTCAGTCCTTCCCAACCTGTTTCAGGTGAGGTGTCTGCTGTAGGCCCTTTCCTCCAAACTATGTTTATTCAACATCAAATTTCACCAAGAGATTTGAAACACTTAACATCCCCAACTGTTTACCCAAGACAAAAATGTATGCAATCTGATTCCATTTCTGCTCCTACTGTCCCACTTCTGCCTCTAATTTTATTAGCTTTCTCCAGTGATCTGTCTGACACAGAAAAAACCAACCTAACAACGCAATTATGAACTTGAAGATAATGCCAATAAGATTTTGAATTTAGAAAGCATTTCCGATATCTGCTCATTTCGACTGCAAAACATTTCCCATAGGAAATAGCCACAAATACAGACAAAAATTAACCAGAAAACACTCTTAGAAACTTAACAGCAAATGTCTCCCACAAAACTTGCTTTTATGTTTGCAGTTTCTTGAAAAACTTTCCTGTAGCCTGTTCTTAAAGGCTACAGTTACTTACATTAGTTTTATTGTTATAAATATTTAAGAAGTCTTACAGGAAATTATGGGAATGGTATTCAAGTAAGGTTTCCTGCCTGGTTATCACCATGGAGTGACACCTTCCTGATACCGTCTGCTGGAACAGAGTGGCAACTTGTCTTTTGAAAGTTACATTAAAATGGAATAGTATAGGACAACAATGATATTTGGTGTTTAGTATAGCAGTAGATTAATTTCTCTAAAAAGACACACTGCAAAATGCATAAACCTGTATTTTGTTTAAAAAATGTGCATTTGAATACCCGTGGTTGCACGACTTAGTTTGTACAAACAAAATTTTGCAAAAGACAGGCAATTATCAGAATTGCTTCTGAACATTTCTATAAAAACTAACACTTTCCCTTATTTCATAAAATACTTATTACTCTAAAATTCAAAAGCCATACAACAACTTCACAGCTTCTAGTTAAAAAAGAAGTAATGGAAGGACAGTAAAATTTACTCAAAAGGAAACTAAAAAAGTCTATAAGCAACCATCTCCTATGACATTCCTAAGAGAAGAGATCACCCATTATCATAAACCTCAGAAAAGCTAACATTCTGGAGTTTAAACACATAAAAATACATGTCTTATGATATAATGCTCTACATCAGTTCTGAGATACTAGCTTCTAAACAGTTACATTTCTCAATTGGCTTTCACTACTCTGATGACGAATCTTTCAAAACAGTCTAGGTTATTATGATATAGGACAATGCATTTCACTCTCTGCCTGTTTAGTTACATTGGTGACTATGAAGCCAAACAATCTCACAAGAACTGACTTGTGAAATTTAGAACTTGCCTCCTGCTATGTTGACTACACTGAAATAATCCAAGGTAAGTGCCGTGATGTTGTACACCACACAAAGAACACAGCTGCCTACTTAACTGACTGCTAGGTATAAGGGCACTTCAAAGTCCAGCAGCATTTAGAGATTCAAAATACTCCAATTTTAATAAATCACAGTTAAAGGTATGAAAATTGGTACAGTAAGAGTACTCTAGCCCCAAAGTGTATTGCAGAACATGAAGAATTTGACCCAAAAAAGGCTAATTTTTTCTTCAGGCCCAACGACATCAATACCAGCTTGACCTGCAATTTTCTAAACTACAGTGTACAACAACTACTGTGCTAAAAATATGCTGTTACTCAAACTTCAAGATATTCTCTCCAGAGATGGGACTTCCTGATAAGAGATTCAAATTAATAGGAAGTGCCCTTCCTGTGTTTTCTAAACTGCTAGACTAATGAGTTTGTTTTGAACAGTCTGTAAAAAAAGAAGGACCAGATTTATCTGTTGACTGGTGTTCAGTGCTTTTAAAGTGAAGTGACCTTGTATACAAAGCCAATGTGTAGTAGACCACAGTCATGTCTATTTAAGCACCGTGTTTTAGCACATTTGGTTTTTCCTGTATTCCTGACGGAATTTGTACAGGAATTGCCTTGAGAGCCTTGTAGTCGGTGATTTATATTTCACTCTGCAAGTAGCCGTATTACAAACTGATGGGAATGCTTACAAAGGAGCTGAGCACAGACAGACTCCTACTTTCAGCAATTTTTTTGTAGAGAAAGTGAACAGTTCTGGCCATGTGTATGCAGCTATGCCAAACCTACCTGACTCACTCAGCCACGTAAAAACACTACAAAAAGCACATCTGAAAAATAACTACTGAACACAAACTCCGTGATGTAATATAAGGAAAAAAATAATCCTAGTCTATCATTACGACTTCCAGATATTAACGCAGAGCGACAGTCAACACCAATTTTGAAGACAAAATGGGCTTTAGGATCAACTAACTTTTCAGGCCAGTATGTTTCATGCTTCACACACCTCAAAAACATGGATCCAAAAGGCTGAAATGCAAATGAAAATACAGTTTTACAAATAATTAGACATTTGATTGTGATTTGTAGAGGATGAGGGGAAAACAGCTCCAGCACGCATTCAGACTAGGAAATTTAACAGTCAAGAGTCTTACCAATTACAAATTTTACAATCTTTTTCAGGTACACAAAAAACCCTACCCACCATTAAAGAAGGTTAACAATATTGATTCTGACAGATGGGATTCTCCTGACTTCCTACTGCATGAAGTCACGCTCCTCCAAGACTCTTGTTATTGCAACATTACATCACCAACAAACCGATAATCATCTGCAATGACTTCAGCAAATGCGAATGAAAAAACAACTCATCGTTAACCTGGTCATAAGCTTTATCTTTCCTACTTCTAAGTTAGCTGTCTTAAAACACATAGAGCAGTTCAATTCTAATAATTAAACTTCATATGTTTAGACACAAAACATTCTAATATTAACCCAAGTTTATCTCATTTTTCTCTTTCCCAGTTAATGGAAGTTTTTTTTTAATTGTAAATGTTGCTGCTCTTTGATATTTTCTCTTAATTAAAAAAAATAGAATAAAAACTTTTGAGTAATTTATCAAAGAAAGTATTACTTTCATCCAGGACTACTAGATAATCATTAAATATTCTTTCACAAGATGGAAAGAAAGGAGAGCCATCCACTTTGTGACGGATTTTAAATTCTCCTTTAGACAAAGTTGCTGATAATGGATCAACAGTAAAAATGCAAACAAGTTCTCAAGGAACTGTTATCAAAAAGTGCCTGCTTGAGCAGGGAGGTT
>WEKY01066894.1:0-10494 GCA_013390045.1 Picathartes gymnocephalus
ATATTATAACAGAAGAAAAATGTTATTAATCATATATTATCATAACAATAGGTTATATATATAAAATGTAACCACAAAATTGCTTATTATCTTTCAATATTTTGCTATCTTTATTCACTATATTTTCAATATTATTTTAACTTATATTTTCATGTTATTATTATCCTCTTCAGTTTTGAGGAATAGGTTAATTTTTTTAGTGGCCTGTGCTTACTATAAGCTTCTATGTCTAGGTCATATAGCATTAGTATTTTTTCTATACAGTTCTATAATTTTAGGAAGGAACTTTTCTTTATTTTGTGACGTGATGTTACCTTTACTGAATATATGTGGTGCCGTACGTGGGCTGGCACAGTCTGATTTTATGCCATGTGGAGGTTTCCTGAACTTGCATACAAGAAAAATACACTCTACACGGCTCTAGCCTTTTTCAGATTTTTTTTGGTTTTTTACATTTGTTACAAATTATTTCAATATTATGGAAGAATGCACATACACCTTTCTATTCTTTCACACTTACTCAGACAAAGAAAGATTTAACAGAAGACAAAATAAATCAGGAAAGGTTAATTTTAAAATCGAGAGGATTGAGCTATATGTCTGTTTGCTTTTACATTCTTTAACTAAATTTTAAAAAGTCAGAAAGTATTTTAATGGTCTTACTACCTCTGGAGAAATGAAAACAATTATGCACAGGGTTCGTAATTCCATTTTTTTTCCTCTGTGTTACATTCTTTCTAAATTTTGGTGCAGAACTTCATGAATAAATTTAGTAACATCACAAATTTTCACTCCTGAAAAAGAAAATCCATCCCTCATTCTTAATACATTATTTAAGATTCGCTGCATTCTGTTCCCTTTTTCTAAAGGTATTCATAAATATATGACCAGCTATTAACAAGAATTGAAAATCTTCTGGCTCATCTTTGGTGAGCCCAAAGGCCATTGATCACCTTAAAAGAAAAATCCTAAAAATTGAAGGTTTCAGTAGAAATAAACATCAAAGCTTTTGATTAAATAATGGCTTTGGGTCCACTGAGGAAAGGAAATATGGGCTTTGTCCTTCCTCTCTGAGATCAGTTGCAATCACGGCAGGGTTCATATTTTATTCCCATTTCTAGTACTCTGGACCACTCTTTCTGGACTTTATCCAGTGTCCTTTTAAGCTTGGCCAGTATAAGGTGAATATCAGTGCAAATAAATTCAAGGGCAAAAGCATGGGGCAGTGACATGTCCGCAAAACAAAAAATAAGACTCTACAACAGCTGTGTGGTATCAGTTTTGCTCGATGCTGCAAAGACCTGGGGCATTACGCAAGCTGACAAGAAAAGATTTGATGCATTTGATAGCAGGTGTTTAGGAGGGATCAGTAATGTCAAGTGGCATCACTATGTCAGGAACATCGAGTTTCAGGACAGAACAAGAAAGGAGAAGATTGTGGACTTCCTAACAAGGCTGTGACTTCCATGGTCCCACCATTCCACAAGCATAGAGTGAGGCTGGAGGACAGAGAAAGGTCTTTGAGATGGGTTTGCTCCTCCTGGCTTCCCAGCCTGACCTGAGATTCATCAAAAGGCTGGGGAAGACAGTAGAAATCTCTTGTAGATTTTGACTTAACTTGTGAAAGGCTTGGGGCAAGGACTGTTCTTCTGCTTCTCCAGGGTGTAGGACACGGTCAGTACTCACTGACCCGGTGGGAGAGGTGAGGAGGGAAAGAGGTGAATGGGAAAATGAAGATAAAAGACATCTTTTTGCAGGACTGCTCTCCAGCAGGAATGTTCACAAGAATCAAGGTTTTCCAAATCAGGCCTCTAGACTTTTGTAATGAAAACTTAGACCATGCAGACAAAATGGGCTTTAACAGACTCTGCAGAGCCAAAATCTGCAGCAGTAGGCTCAGTCGACTCCAATGAACTCCCACAGATGTGAGAGCGTAGAAGTCCCCTGTTATTCACGTTTTCTCTCAGAAACAGAGAGAAACTGTTCTCCATGTGGCTGAAGAGCATCTCTCAGTGAAACACAGCCCAAAGATAACTTAAAACAGATGGGAGCAAGAAATACTAAAGCCAGGCCATATGGGTAGAGTGGACCTGTGTGAATAAAGTGCAGCCAAATGTATTATGATGTAGTAATGTGTGAAAGAGGTTGCACTATTGTATGGACTATCTGTAAGTGGAATTTTTCATGATTAAATCAAGGAAAGGAAATGTACTCTATCCAAATGTTAATAAGAACCATACTTCAAAAATATCTAAGTTGAGTTCTTATATCAACTAATGTCAAAAATAACTCACTGTCCAAACTAGGATCTTACCTTTTTGTTATTTATTTTTAAAACTCTTACTGAGGTTTTAAATATTCTCCTTAAATCTGCAGCTGGTGAAGTTTATTCTTCTTTTTTTTTAATTTACAATGTCTTTAGGCTTCAGAAATCGTAGGTAGTAACTACAACAGGCCATTAAAGTGAAAAAATCAAATCCCTATTAGAGGCATGTATCTCTGGTTTTGAGCTAGAATGTTTTGCTTTTCCATGAACAGTTTAGGATAGCCTTCCAAAAATAGACACAACTAAAATATAATACTTCTAGTGGCAAAAATGTTATTTTTCTGCAATATTCTAAGCTGTGTTTTAAAAGCCAGCACAGGAACACTAATCAATGATTCCACAAACAGAATCTATTACAAAATTAATTTTAAACCAACAATACTTGCCCCAAGCTATTTTCAGTTGAAAGTTTGGCTCTAGCATTGACTAAAAGAAAGTGAAAACATTTATTCAGGCAGCTAACTGGCTTATCAAACATCCAGCATTTGAGAGATCTCATGACAGAGCAAACACTCACACGAGTGCGAGGACAGCACCACATTTCAGCAGCACCACGGCGTGCCAGGGCTCTGCAGAATGAGACCTGGGTAACACCAATGACATTTAGCAAATTACTGCAGAAAACTGATAAGGGCATGATCCTTTTTTATGCTGAAGATCATGCATAATGCCTGCTGTGCCTCAGCACCTTTTCATAAATATAGAATGAAAGCTTGTGGCAATACGCTGACAGATGCCACAGAGCAAGCAGTGATTCCCCCTGCCCCAGGCCTGGAAGCTGTACCTGGAAGCCTCGTGGTGTAACACTGTGGTTGATCCCACAGCTCAGGAGGACAGAAAGTCAGATAAAGTTCTGAGTTTTGAAGGATGAGATTAACTCTTATTGCATTATGTGGCAAAAACACGATACAGCCTTGCTTAGGCAGTGTGTGGTCCCGTGCTGCATGTAACTGTGTGTGTGTGCACACAAATATACATATAGAGAGAGGGCTGAAGAGACAGTGTACTAAAAAAGCTGTTTTAGAGAAATTTATAGAGCAAACTTTGGCATCAGGAGATGATAATTACTATTGGAATATCTACCATGTGTACCTAATGAGAGACTACGCCTGAAAAAAGGAATTGAGAGAAGCCTCTTTTTCTTCTAAGAGACTGGATCTAAGATTGGATCCTGACCTAGGTCATTTGGGGCCTTTCCCACCAAAAGACCCTGGAGACAGGACTCCGGCCAATGGCAACCAGATAATGGCATGTGATTAACGCATGGATGGACAACAGCACGTGGATAATCTTCCAGAGAAAGTACATGGATCCCCTGCTGAAAGATGGGATGGGAAGGGTACCACCTTCCTGTTGCATGTCAGCCCCAGAGGATGTGAGAGTTTCCAGATCCAGCAGATAATTATCTAAAGGACTGTCAGACTCATGGAGGTGTTTCAGTGACCCCATGTTCTGTTCACACCAATGTTTGACCCTTTGGCTAAGTGACTGTGAGAGGGGTTGGCCTGCATGGTTCACCAGCAGAGGCCCATTTGCCAGGGGGACACATAGCATGGCACAGAGGTGTCACTTCAGCACCCTCTAAACTCCAGGTTTATCAGTGGGAAAAGCACATACAAGCATCAAGGACCAAGATGCATCAAGGTCAAGTACACTTTTCCCTATGTATTCAATAGTGATGGCAGCTGTCTAATATTTAACCTGAATGTCCTGGAAAATGTTCATGATTATGGCTAGTAGAGGATTTCCTAGATACCTTTTTCTTCACAAAAATTATCTGGATTTTCTCCTCCCCTTTAGTTAGGATAAAGCCTTCTCTCTCAACTCCAGGAGCAAAAAACCAAACCATTGTGCTAGTAGGAAGTAGCATCATGATCTGGGTATATTTCAGATGTATATCCAGGGGTGAAGTATACCAATACAAAAATTAGTGGTAACTGCAGTTTTGCAATTTTAGCATGTTGTTCATGTCATTTACTGTTATCCCATTTGAAAATTATAAGTGCAGTGCTGTGCAATTGTCTCATGCCATAGCCTCTGTTTTTCCTGACCACTCTTCTCCTCCAAACATTCATGAGAGGGCAGGGGCAAGAGTACCTCTGGGATTAACAAAACAACCCTGATTGTGCTTTTGCACAGAATGACAGCAGCCCTTTCTGGGAAGTGATTGCACAGCATTTCTTACAGAAGAGGCAACACACTATTTTGTCTGGGTTTTTGTGGTATTTCAGATCATAGGATGGATGTAGCATGGCAGACTAAGTGCTGTGTTGAGTGCTAGAGTTTCAAGTTAAGGTGCAATTGTCTAGGTAAGAAAGTCTGAGCATCTTGGCCACAGACAGCATTTTCCCAAAGTATACAAACCCCTTGGATTGGGAACAGCTCTTTACGGACTCTATTTTAGCTGGGACAGAGAGTTAAAATCAAATCAGGGAATGGCCTCATTCACAGCAAAAGATTTTTGTGGCAAAAGATTTTGCTGAGGCAAAAAGATCTTTAGAAAGAAGAGTGTGGGTCTCCCCTGTGTCTCTGTGTTCTCATGAACTTGGCAGAAGGAAGGGAAAGACTAGACTTAGATTATGACTTAGCTTATAACTGTTATAACTAGTAACTTTTCTTTTGTTAGAATAATACTGTTCTGTCAAAACAAAAATTCTTCAGACAAATTTAACTGTTTAAGAAGATTATAGAAAATTTTAAAATTATTTTATCTATTATAAAAAGAGGAAATGAAAGCAGTTTGGCAGAAGTATTTCAGCTATACTTAAATGAGGTTGGCTCAGGTAATGGGCAACGGGGGTGAGGGTCTTTTTTTCCAAGCTAGAATTTCTAAACACATTCTTTAATTCTGATTGAGAATGGAAACAGAATCTGAAATGGCAGAATTTTCCATAAGATAGAAACTCCAGTTTTGACTTGGCACTACGACAGAAATGCAGATGAAAAGTTATAGCAAAACAGAATTTAAACACTCATAAAGGATAAATCCAGGCACTTCAGACCTCAAGTAATTTTTAGGTGCAAGGGGAAACCTTAGAGGCATTCAGGTCTCCTTCAAGGATGCATGTCTGAGAAGATGCCACTTTTCTCTCATGTACTGACTGTCCCTGCTTCTGCCTCAGAGGGACCATGGTGACTCTTTGCTACTGCATCAGAGAGCACCTGTGAACATAAATTCCATGGAGCTTATGGAATAGTGACCAGGATTATCAGTCCTCATGCACACAATATGTTCAGGTAAAGAAGGAACTGACCTGTTGTAGCTGATTTCAATGGCGAATCAACAGACCTGGCTGTATAAATCACAGAGTAACTTATAAAGGTCTCAAAAGGGGGGTTTCCTTTGTTCCAAAGAAAAACTTGGCTGATCATGACAGCTCCTACGAATTTACAGTAGGTGGAGGTTCATGCCTCCCCTGCAGCAACGCAAGTTTTATTCAAGATGATCAGCAGGAAAAACCCCATGGTTACTCCTTCACACTGTGGGTTATGTTGGCAGCCCAGCGGTGTTGTGGCAGTGGTCAGTTTGTTGATTAGCCCAACACACCACTGCTTGCTGGCAAAGAAAGCAACGTGGGTGAACATCCTGCACAACCAACTTCACAGAATCACAGACTGTTTTTTGTTGGAAGGGACTTCAAAGACCATCCACTTCCACACCCCCAGCCACAGAGAAGGACACCTTGTATCAGATCAGTTTGCTCAAAGCTCCATCCAACCTGGCTTTGAACACTTCCAGGGAGAGTGTTATAGGCAAATACTGCTTTCTCTTTTGTCCTGGCCATTAGAGACTGTTCACAGGAGCTTAGGGTTTGGATTTACAGTTCATCTTCCACATCCTGGTGTTTGGCATATGACGGGAAAAGAAACCTTGCTCTTGCTCTTCCTCTTCTGCCTTCCCTAGTCACACTGAGTTTTTTACTGTTTAGAAGTTAATCACTCTAATTTGTGTTCAAAAAACCCAGTATTTTTAAAGTTTGAAAACTTTTCAGTCCTCTTTAGGACATTCACCATAGGTGCAGAAGTGTTCCCCTCTATCTCCAAACCTCTGACACTTTGGTGTCCTTCTTGCATATATTTTGGACCTTTTCACACTGAAAAATTCTACTTCTCTTTCCATGAGACATTTTTGTTACATACCCGATCGTCTTCACCTTCAAAGCAAAACTCAGGAGAAAGCAGTAATTCTAGATGAGTCTATACAAAAAGAGCCATGTTATTTTTCTAACATAAGGTTTTTCGAGTTGATTTTCACTGAAATACTGTGCAGAGTTTTCAATCCATTTATGGCACTGTGATGAGGTACCCTGTTTAGAGCAGGAATCACTTGCATGGCACATAGTTTTGTTCCTAAAACATGCATTTTTATAAAAAAAAAATCTTCCAGGGTCAAAATTTCAGTGCTCCTAAAGTACTTAGGAGCTTAGCTGATCTCATTGTTGTTCCCTCTGAAAGCTCAAAAAACTAGACAGAATATATATATATATTCCATAGACAACAAGTGAGACCTGTCATTTGCTGGGCCTTTATTGTCTTTCAGACACAGAGCGAACCCCAAATCCGTGTTCAGATCTGCACTGCAACAACACAACATGTACCTAAGTCTGTGCTCTGCTGGGAGAAGGGATTGTGAGCCTGGAGGATCACCAGGTTCAAAATAAAGGTTGCCTGTCCTGAGGATTCACAGTCTAAATAGTTCAGCAGTTGTAAAGGAGTGGGGGGTGTTGTTTCTAGTGAAATCCAAGGTGGGAGCATCCTTGGAACGCGACTCTTGTTTGTACAACGGAGCTTTCACACCAACATTTGCACGGCTCAGCTTCTCCTCTTAAGCTTTTAAGACCTTGACCCTCTTTGCAATGATTTAAAGGGCATTAGTGATTTTACTCTCCAAGTGTCTCCTGCCGCGCGAAGCAAATCCCGCACAGAGTGTGCAAGTGCCTTTCTGGGACACGGGTAAGGAGCCCACGGCAGTGGGGGAAGAGGGTTTTATCAGATGAATGTTGGGCTGGGCACATAACAAGAGATATGAATTATGCAGGCAGCCAGAGGAAAGTGCCAGGAAAGCCATGCCGCCCTGTCACACCCTCTGCTCATGCCCCTTCCCTTGCAGAAAGGGCTATTTTAGGAATGTTTAGGAGAGCTGAAAAATATTTAATTAGGACTATTTTTTACCATCCTGTTAATAAAGTAAGGGGCCTTAATCGCTTTGGTCTATCACGTGCCTTCACTCTGACCAAAAATAGCCTACTCTGTTCATAAGAACATTACAACTGTAAATTCTGATAACTTGAGAACCTGGAATGAGCATCGATATCTAAAAATGTCCCTTTTCGACAGCACTGAGAGACAAGGGCTAAATCTGGATATGAAGCTATGGCATTTTTTACTATAAACAAATGCTGTCAATGACTGAGTACTTTGATCTGCTAGACCACGAGCCAGAGTAGATTTGTAGGGAAATATTCCAATGACAAAACACTGGTGCATTGGGCAGGGACAGGGCTCATCTGGGAGCCTATATATTGCCAGGCCAAGAAATTAGAGAGTGGATTGCAGATGAAGCTAGGAAAGAATGTGTTCTGAAGACATTTATCATAGCCTACTTGAGCTTTTTAAATATTTATTCACTCCCTCAACAATATATTTATTTATACATATATACATATATATATATATACGTGAAAATATGTGTGATGCTCTCCTGCCTACATTGCCATGAAAACAAATTTTCAAATATTTATAAACAAATATATGATATTAATATAATATATATTAATAAATGTATATATGATTGTTTTTTATCTACCAGATCTGGGAGGGAAACCATCCCCACCAAGGCTTACACCATTAGCACAGTGGCACAATGGCACCCTCTGTTGCCCTGCATGGTTCCTTTGGTGACTGCTCCCACGTGGATGTATTAACTCCTGAAAACATCTGTGCACCATCTTCTCCAAGTCTGACTCCTTCCTGCCCAACTTCCTTGTTTGTTAGAAGTTATCTTCTGTTATTTCCCTTCTTAATAAAATCCAGTTTTTTCTTCAAGCCTGTACTGGAGGAGATAGCAAATTGTGAGATTAATGAGGAAGAAGAAGTTGTGAGAGCCTGGATGACCACACTCTCTTCGAGAATAGCAGCCTCTGTCCCTGTTTTGTCCTCCCTAACACAGCTAATGACAGCTTCCTGCAACAGTGGCATTAAACACTGAGCTCAGTCCTGCAGAATAGTGATCATTTCTGGGAGATGCTGTGTGAGACGGCGCCCGGCGCTTCCTGGAAAGTGATTAGTCCTAATGAGATCGGGTTGTCCAACTCTCATGCCACTCATTAAATCACAACTTCCCCTCTTTTTGTTTTTTCACTTACACAAAAGCTTGATTCATGAATTAAAATACATAGTGAATCTGATTGTAACTCTGATCCTCTGTGTGTTTATAATTAAACAACCAGTTCTTTTTATGAATTGAAACAAAATTCCTTCTGGGGCATGGTGAGTTTTCACTCCTAATCATGTTCACTTACATCCATGTGACTACTCTTTAATTGCTCATTAATGGGATGACACACAACCACCTTGTTCTTGCTGGACTTTCTTAATTATGTCATTTTTGAACTGTAAGGACACCAAACTCTTCTCATATACTCATTTTTTCTGTCCTTTAGCTTCCCATATTCTGCCGTGTTACTAAGAATAATAAAACTATCTTGCTCTAACATTATAATTAATGACTGATTTTACTGTGCTGGCATAAGAAAAATTAGATACGTGCTTTCCATTATTGCTAATATGACTGCCTACCTTCTCCAGTGGAGTCTGAAAAAATGAACAAATGCTTTACTTACAACTGATCATTTAGGAATGATCAGTCAGAAGTCATCAAATGTTGTCAACATCAGCAGATTTTCATTTTAAAAAACCTTCTTTTCTTCAGTAGGTGTTTTCTAGACAAAATCTTTTACACCAAAAGTCTTCCAATCTCGATATAAAAGGGGAGGTGAAGAGAAAGTCAGAGAGAAAGCAAAAAGCTGACATAAAAGTCTGTTTGGATTTTGCGTGTACATAGTAATTTTTCAGAATCTATGTCACATTCACTTGCTTTGATACAAAGATGTTATCAAGAAGTCAAACCGAGTTTTATCCCAGGCCTCATAAAAACGAGCATGTTTGACAGTTGTGGGAAAGAAGGGGACTCAAGATGGATCTATTGTTCATGCAAAGATATCTCATTTCAAAAGTTAAATTACTCGTAATGATTCCATGTTAATTTGTTATTTGAATCCCCTGCAGTCCCACTTTCCCCAGACTGGATGATGGGAGATGGTAAGGACGTTACTTAAGCCTTTTGGCTTAGAGTAAATCTCTGCTGCAAAAAGCTTTGATTGCTGCTGAACTAGATAGGCATTTTATTTTCTTTTAAAATTAAACCTGGGGCTTCAGAATTCAACAAAACCCTTTCTGTTTTGATTTTTACTTCAATTTTGTTAAAAAACACTAACAACACAATGCTAAAATGCAAAAAAATTTCTCTGAAACAAAACCAAGCCCAAAATAGGAAAACACACTTCAACAGGACGGAAATTCTTTCCCCTTTTTATTTTCTTAAAGTAAAGTGCTGACAAAATCAATACATTCTCTGAAGTGTTTCATTTTGTCCAAATTTGCATGTACTGGTAGAATAATGAATCCACTAAACTGATTATGAGTGGTTGAGGCTGCATGTTTTTCTTTTTTCGGTTAAGTCCCCTACAAGTCTACTGAGTCTGACTTAGTCTTTCTTGAATAGAGAAATTATTCCAATAAAGAGAAAAACTCCAAACCAAAAAACACCCAGAATTGTTGTGACTGTCATCCAGAAAGGCAAGAGGTATCTGGTAAAAACACAATACAGAGCCAGAAATTAATGGGTAAAGCCTACTTTAGGCAGTGTGTTTGGAATTCCAAAGCACCATATAAAGGACAGAGATGGAGGAAAAGGTAAATTGTCTGGAGACAAAGGTGCATGCCACATATGAGATTTCTGACTGGAAGCTGATTGGAAACTGCGGAAAGAAAGGCAAGAAGGGAACCCCAGAATCTACAGGCCTGTTTGTCTCACTTCAGTGCCTGGTAACATTACGGAGAAGATTATTCTGGGACGTGCTGAAGAACACCTGAAGGACAACACAGTC
>WEKY01066895.1:0-15470 GCA_013390045.1 Picathartes gymnocephalus
GGCCCTCCTCTGGACCTATTCCAACAGATCCATGTTTTTTTCTGTGCTGACAGAAATTTGTAAAGTTGATTAAAAAGATATATAAAAGCTTTATATTTATGTCCTCTATCCAAAAATTCCAAGTACCAGGAGATTCCAATCTCGTAAGACTCATAGTGCTTGTGAGGTAAGGGACTATTACTGACAGCTTTTCCCTAAGACAGAGGCAGAAACAACTTGTGCGTCTTGGGCAGAGTCACTCAGCACATTGGAGAACACAGAAGGAAAAACCCATCTCCGGTATCCTATCCTTTGCTATAAATAAGAGTTTAGTATTTGCTGCACTTGGAATAATGAAATCTTTAAACTGGGCTTCAGCCATTTCCTTTTTGCTCATGGAAATATCACAGGAACACAAAACAGAATTGTTTACCTCTTCCAGCCTCCATCTGTTAAAAAGCTTGTTGTACTTTCCTGGGCGGCCTGCAAATCTGGAAAATAAAATTTCTGTTTCTCAGTGGACATTCCAGGAACACCCTGTATCAGTAGTTGTTTCATACATCCAGTGAATTCAGGAAATATCAACAGAATAAATCACACAGGCTTAAATCTGGTGTCCGTAGGATATGAAAGTTTCAGAATGCAAATGAGGACCATCATTTTACAAGTGATCCTAAACTTTTATTATGTTCTGAATAAAAATCCTAGCTTCAGAGATTTTAGATGTTAGATATTCAAACTCTAATCTACTTCTAAGAAGATAAGCAAGCCATTACAATTAAAAGGAATCAACTGCAGTACAGGGATCTCTTGATTTGTATAACAAATCCCAGTTCTTGACAACCTCAATGAAAGATATAAAAAAGAGAAAGAAAACCATGCCTGGTCCTATTAGATACAGGAGAGAGCAAGACACAAAGAAATTTTGTTACTGTATGGCCAATACACCACCAAATGCAACAAACAGATTATCACCAACGGTCTTTACTAGGCTTTTTTGTTTCTTTGCTTCTTTGTTTTTGTTAGTTTTTTCCAAACAATCTTTAACTGAAATTATACTATAAAACTTTATAGAAGATACTCTGAAATATTCTGTAGGAATAGGTTCTGCGGGAATGGTAAGTGTGACCATAACAAAACTGAACTGAAGATGAAGCAAGGTTAGATCTGTGCTGTATCTCATGCTCTAAGCTAAAGATACACACAAAAATTGGAGCCAGAATTTCTGCTTCCTATTCTTGTATAAACAAGAATAGGAAGCAAATTTGGCAAACAATATCTACTATTTAGAAATATGTATTCTTGGAAATGTAACTCAAGGGGAATAAACAAGAAAAGAATAATAAAGGCTATTAACACAGGGCTAAATACAGACTCACATTTAGGAAATGGTTGCATTTTCAAAAGTCCTGAGTTCTTATTTAGTAGGAAAGTCACATACACCCTCATAAAAAAGTAGAAGTTTTACTCTCTAGTTTCATGGGTAAACATTTCAAGGGTCTAACCCTTCCATACATTTAGAAATATTTAGTGTTTTAATTATGCCCAGAAACCAATTCATACTTAAACCTTAGAGTTCAAGCCGTCACTGTATTTTCTTAAAATCTGTAAAATTAGTGAAGATTTTGAGTTCTGTGCAAGTTTTCTTTTAAATGCAACTGGTAAAAATAAGTTACCTGCCAAGAAAAAAGGCAATGTAGAAGATGGAGCTGTTCAAGTTGACAAACTGGAAGAGGAACATTTTCAAGGCAAAACTGTTTTCCCACTCAGATTCTGTTCTAGGGTGCTCTTCAGAAAGACACAATATACATTATATAAACAAAAATGATATTGAGTTATGTGTACATTTGCTCACAAATCAATTAACACTAAGAAAACAAGTGATGGTTTTAAGTCATGGTGCCCCATCAGGTTGCAACTGATTTCTTTTCATTGCCCCATCTCAGACTCTGTTGCTTCTAAGTGGAAACAGAAGATAGAAGCCCCTTGGTTCAGAATAAATCATAATACTATGGGAAGATACTGTTTCACCTCCACAAAAATATTTGGAAACCCGTGTGAATTTTTTTTTCTTAAGATTAAAGGTATCTTGATTCAAAGAAAAAAACTCAACACAAAAATAACCCCACAAAACCCAACCAAACAAAAACAACAGCAACAAAACCCTAAAACAATTAAACAAAACCTAAACCAACCAACCAAACAAACCACCCCAACAGTCAAAAAAATCTGAAAGCACTTGGAATCAGCAGAGCAATAGATGGGGGTTGCCAAGGAAAGCAGAGGTGAAAGAGTCAACTAAATGCCAGTTGACTTCTCATCCAAGCTTCTCACCTTCTAAATACTTCTGTAAAACCATTACTTCATCCTCAAGACTTCCCTTTCATAATGCTTGTGGAGTGCCAAACAGTTTATAATTCAATCAGGAAAGGACAGAGGTTCTTTCTTTGCTTCTTTTGGAAAGAAATGTAGAAATGTGTAGTAGGGCAACAAGTGTTCTGTGTGGGTCTGTGCTGCCTTGGATATCTTTCCTTAAGGTTTGTAGAACATTATTTATGTCTGAATTAGAACTTGGTGATCACGTTTCCAAACTAACTTTTACAAAATCCATCTTCGATGGATGTATCAAACTTGGAATACAGTACATTGGTTAAGGTTTTAAAGTACATGAGTTGTAAAGCATACGAGTTGTAAGCCTAAACTGTTTGGATTTGTCAGTTAAAATTTGTACTACTTAATTACTCTGGTCTAATTATGATTAAATTTGGATACAAATATACAGGACACTAGCTTTACATATGGACAGTTGTTCCCAGAAGGGTGTCCTTTTTTCATGTAAAACACCTTAGCAAGAAGAACGAGCTACCTATCTCAAATACCTAATGCTCACACCATAGCAAGAAGAATGAGCTACCTAGCCCAAACACCTAATGCTCCATTATGTTTAATTCAAGAAACCTCTTTTGAAAAAGATTCTTTCACGTATTTTGGGAAAAAACTGCTTATACACTTAAACAATTTTTTCTTTCCCATTTTATGACCTGTAACAATACAATATATTTCAAAAGAAACAGAAATAAGTTTGATATGAAAAAATACTTTAAAATATTTTAATAATTTGAGTAAGTTGACTATAAATTCTGATTTTTTCTAGCCTGTTCTACTGCCTGTTACCTGAAGCACTATAAAGTTCTGAGCACCTCGTTTAATACTTTAAGCAAAGAGGGAGCTGTGGAATTTAAGCAGCTAGCTGGCATTTAACCAAGACAAGATCACTTGCGTATTTTGACATGGGCTAAAAGTGAGCATGTAAAACAAAACACTGAACAGTAACACATTGACACAGCCAGAGATCTTAAACTGCTTTCTTGTTTTCCATAAGCTAAAAAGCTTTATCTCTGTGATTGAATTGTGACTAGAGGCTTCAGTATAAAATTTTAATGTTACAGAATTGGAGCTACTTCAAAATTCATGACTTAACATTTTTATCGGGGACAACGTCATTTTGTCTTAACCCATTTTTATCATATGAAAGATCCAATTAAAAATTAGTAAAAATAAACCAAGCATTTGGGGAAAATGGAAAATAACCCTTTAGCATGCTAAGAAAGAATATGTTTTGACTTTTGCTCCAAAATAAGATTACTGTTTTTCAGTGTATACCATGAAACATTAAAAGTAGAAGTATAAGAATAAATTCCTTATTTTTATCTGTGTAATAATAATTTATTTTCTTTATGTGATATTTCTGACTTGCTTAGGGAAATGCCAGAAATGTACTTCATAGATGAAGTTTTACAAACACTTCTTTGATTGTCAATAAAGAAGTATACTATAAAGGTATATGCCACAGCCAGTAAGAACCATACCATTAATAAAGACCTACATACCTAAGTCCGTCAGCAGATAGGCAACCTTTTCATATACCTAAACCAGAAATTAAATAGTGTAAGTATAAGACATCCTGGCTGTTGTGATGACAAATCCAGAATGAAAACAAGCATCAAAAGCATGGTATTCTCTTGCTCTACAGCATCTAGATGTCTGGACAGATAGGGGAGAGCGATGTTGTAGCTATGTAATGTGTATAGTTTCCTATAAAGACTTCATTGAACTCCTTCAGCTCCATTCTCTTTATCCATGTAAATGTATAAAAGCATGTATAAATGTACATTAAATATACAATAAAGACAAAACAAAAACAAATAGATCAAGAGAAATATTCATATATCAACTGTTTTCTTAATCAACAGATAGATGTTTATCCTTTCAAGAACAGATTTATGTAATTTAAAAGTAGGCAAAAAGCCTTGACACAGTACAGTTTTCCTTTGCATGAATACGGATACTGGTTGAGGACATCAGCCTTGTACTGAAAACATATCTCTCTACATATTGACTATCTCCAGTCTTTATTTTAAATTACACTTGGCAGTTGCCAACTCTGAAATATATTTCCTTGAGTATACTATAAATAGCAAGTTATTTTTGATAGCTTTGCTTTTCACTTGAATATATGTTTTATGGTGTGGAGTAATCATATATAATAACAGAAATAAATACATGACTGATTGGAAGAATTATTTCTTATTGCAGTGAGTGCAATTTCTTAAGAGAATTAAAAGCCAATGTTTGCTGTGTTATTACTCCTTTTTATCTGTTTGTGCTTGCATGGAATCAGAAAGATGATAAATAATAATGCAGCTGAAAGAATAGAGTTTCTATGCATGTAATGCTATAAGAGCAAGTGATTAAACCTGTGCTGTTACATGACAGAAAAAACTCAACACCAAAATAATATATCACAGCGATTCTAGGACTGTGCAAAACTGGTATCACAGCTGCATTTTACTATGAAAAGGAAGAATCCAAAGTCATTAATCAAAAACGACCTAGAAACCAAATTCTCAGTCAAGAAAATAATGTTGTTCCAATTAGAGATCTATTGCAAAACATAATATTAAAAAAATGCAAATGTAAAAAGCAGCAATCTGTACCCTTGTAACTTGGTGACATAAGCAAAGATGTGCAGTGACAAATTAAGGAGGAATTACAGAAAAACATTATCAAACATTGTATCAGAGGAGAAAAATCCACTGCAATACTAGCTTCAGACACTGCTACACGAGTAAGCATGAACATGTATATATCTAATACATGGTTAACTCAGTAAGCTTGTAAAAATCACTCTTTTAAATTAATCGCTCCTTTAAAAGAACAGAAGACTTACAACATTGAGTGACATGATGATCATAAAATTGATACAGACTCCAGTGCCAGATGTTGCAAACTGCCAATACTTCTTGATGAAATACCACTTGAAAGAAGCAAACTGCTCCATGGCTACCAGTCGATACACCACAACGGCAAACACTGCAGTAAGGACCAGTGAAATCTACAGGTATGTATTTATAAGCAGATATATTAGAACAAAAGAAATCACATCTGAAATAATATCCACTGAAATAATAAAACAAGTGTTTTAAAGATTGATATTTGCTTTAGTGAGTGGAATTTGAGAGAACAAAAAGCCTAGGTGAGTTAAAACATTTCTTTACTGCTCTTTTACAATATAACTATACTCCATCTTGTGAAAGAAAGAGATCCCTGAACAAGCAGTAAGATAGACAGTTTCATCTGCATTATGTAAATTCACTATTCTTAATGCATGCACTCATGCTGAGTTACTATTTACATCAGAAAAAGATTAATTACAATGAAATAATTGTAATATTATTAAACATCACCATGAAGAATATTCCTGAGACAGACACCATCAGTCGACTGAGCTTATCAGGGAAAGGCTGAAAAGGTTCAGGTTTTCCTGTGATGGGATTTACTCTTTCCACTTGGGAATATTTAGCTTCAAACTGGGGACGCAGCTCTTCCTGGAATGACAGGGTGGATTCCATTTGTTGTATTACTTACTTCTCTCAAGAATCAGACACACGTGCTATAAAGTAGAACATTATACTGATACAAAAGATTTTTTATAATGCTTCAGATCAATTACCTAAATAATTTGCTCTTTGAAAATCCTTGGAAGCAGTGCCAGAGACCAGCAAAGAACAGAAACCATAGGAGCCTTCCTCACTATGTGAGGGTGGTAAAAAGAATCATGGGTCATACTGCTGACTTAGACACTAGATTATCTGCTAAAATTGATAAGGAAACTATAAATTAGGGCCAGTTATAATGGTGCTTTTTGTGTTATGAGAGCATTTATTAAAAGCCACCAGCTTCTATCTACCCATCTATGAAAAGCTGTAAAAGAAGTCAAGTCTACCGACTTAAACTGCAATTAAATCACCAATATAGGTAAATTACAGCTTTGGTGAGTAGTGATTTATGGAATAACAGAATTTTATTATTGCTGATGCTGATAATAGAATGTTCAAGTATAAACTATGCCTCTCCGAAGGATACAAAACCTAGTTTCTGTCTTGTTGCTTGTCTTGGTCCTATTTTTATGCAGGATCAGGAATTTCCAGAACAAGAAACCATGGAACTGAAAGGCATCTGTGCTGACATCAGAAGTAGTTCCCATCCTCTGGGTGGGAAGTATTTCCACTCAGTTTTTCCAAGGATACTTTTAATAAATGTAAAATTATATCTGGAATTATAATGTTAGTTGCAAAAGGCAAAGTATCCTTGTACAATCTCTAGCATACCTTGGTATTCTGCAGCTAGTGCTATAAATACAAATATGATGTGAATGATAAACTTAGATGACTCAGTATGGATTGATATTGAGACTTTAACCATGCTGACAGCAAGGCTTTGCATGTTTACTTCTGTTTCTTCTTACCTCTTCATCTTCCCAGTCTATGAGGTCCCAATCATAAGTTAATACAGCTCTCCGTCTTTTCCAAAACTCTAGAAAGACTGTTGCTGTGGAAAACAACTGTAATTACAGTGGGAAAAAAAAAGGGCCATGCAGATCTTAAAAAAATCAGCAATGTAACATGTATCATTAGCCATTTTCTTACAGTTTTCCCCATAGAATCTGAAAACTCTAAGTAGCTTCAGGATAATCCCTGTTAAATTTAAAACACTATTTGACAATGTTTATCTAAGAATCATATTTTTGTTGTCTGCTGTAGCTGTACAGAGATAGGTACCTGTCAATGTGAGACATTGCCATCCCTTTAAATTCATCATTTTGCTTTTCATTTTATTCAAAACATAAAATCTTTCCTTGAAGAAACAAGGATACACATACAAAACGGTATCTATTAATGAAGAGCTAAGAGCTATCTCATTTTATTCAGTTCAAATAAGACAACCTCACTTCTTTCCCAGCTATACCAGCTTTATATTGCAGCAGTTTAACTACAAGAATAATTCTTTGGGCAATTATTTCTAATCTAGGTGTGAGACCATAATCAGATTCTCCATGTACTTAGGGGTTTTGATAATTACAACTAATAAATAACTCCAAACTTCCAAAACACTGTAGTCTGCCACTGAGAGGAAGACACCTTGTTTAGGGCGTGATTTCTGACAAAACATAGAATTGTCGAATTGTTCCTTAGAAAACAACGAATTCAAATAGGAAGTCAGAAAATTTGCTTCCTTCTAGAAAGCCAACTGCTCAGAAAAAGGATTTCTAACTCAATATAAACAGGATGGTCTCATATTCCTACCTTTATCTCTATTTCTGTACTATGTTTAATATCTTTTTGGGGTTGTAGACATACTTGATACATAATTAGTTATCCTAATTAGTTATATATATATTATACCTATAGCTACATAATTATACATGACTTATTCATATAATATATTAAAGCACGGCAACTAGAAGTTAGCAGAAGTTCACCATATTAGTACCCCTTAATAATGGCTTGTTGAACGAAGGGAACTTGTCCCTGAGTATTATTTCTAGATAGTATGTTCTTTTATTCTTTGAAGCACGGACCTAAGTTTCAGATGCTCTTAACAAGAACAGCACCCAGCTCTCCATTTAAGCAGTAGAGGAGTTTGTACTTGACTAACCTGAGGTGAAAAAACCTTTTCTCACTGACACTCGTAATGTTACCACAACCAGCAATAGGTTCTGGTACTATATGAATAACAATAAAGGATGTCTTTTATGTTACATATGTGCACGAAGCATTTGACAATGCAATGATAAACAAAATCTTCCATCTAGATGAAGCAGGTGAGGCCAAATCATTAACTATACATATCAACTAAAGTACCTTTTCCAGACTCACCTGAGGTCTTAAAATAGCTGCAATGTTCTCTTTCCCTCAGTAGAATAGAATTCATGGTAATATTGCTGTGCTACAGGGCTACTGAGAAAAAAGCTAAAGGTATATAAAAAGTCGTGCATTTTGGAAGAAAAGCAATTCACAAAATTTCTGCTGTGGTGTAAAGTTCTAGTCTAAATAACTGAAAAAACATCAGAATTTTGAAATTCAAGTATATGTCAAATTCTACAGAAAGCCTGGATCCTTCCTGAAGTAACCTTCCTAAAGCCTGACTTTATTTTCCTGCATCACACTACTAATACCACCCATCTCCAATTGCTCTCCATGTAATCCAGCTCCTCCAGTTCTGGTTAATAGGAACTTCTAACTGAATCATCTCTTATCCTGATCTCCACACTCTGAAAATTATAGGCCTTGAGTTTTATCAATTATTGCTCTAGAAAAACAAGACATACATGAGTAATCCAACCATTTGAACATCAAGGTGAGACCATTCATGTTCTACCATTGCTTTGACCTGGCAGAGATTTTCTCTGCTCTTCAAGGGTTCAGAGTAACTTAGTTTAGAGGGAAACACACAACCTTCCAGTTTCCCACGGAAAAAAATTTCTGGTGCCTCCCCTGCTTTTCCCTAAGCACGTTACAGTTCAGAATTTTAAATATCAATATACATGTTGTGCTTCCTTTTCTTTTGCCCAGAATTGTAGTAAAGATAACTCATTTAGTGATTTATTCAATGCTGTGCAATACAGTCTGCAATTCTGCCCGTTGTACACATCCAAAAGTTTCTTGTTTAAGTTATGTTTATGGCCCTTACACTGCTAGTATTCACACTGATGAATATTGAAACTATAGAATTATTTACCTCGGAAAACACCTCTTAGACATCAAGTCCAACTGTTAAAACAGCACTTCTAAATCCACCACTAAACCAAGTCCATAAGTGCCACATCTACATATGTTTTACAATGTCCAGGAATGGTGACTCCATCACTTCCCTGAGCAGTCCATTCCAATGCCAAACAACACTTCTAGTGAAGAGATTGTCCCTAGTATCCAATCTAAACTTATCCAGGCACAACTTGAGGCCATTTCCTGTCACCCTGTCATTTGCTGCTCAGGAGAAGAGACTGACACCCACCTCACGACAACCTCCTCCTGTTAGGTAGTTATAGAGAGCAATAAGGTGCCCTCTGAGCCTTTTTGTCTCCAGGCTAAACACCTCCAGCTTCCTCAGCTGCTCTTCATCACACTGGCACTACACACCCTTCCTCAGCTCCACTGTGCTCTCTGGACACACTCCAGCACCTCAATGTCTCTCTTCTAGTGAGCAGCCCAAAACTGAACATGTGATTTGAGGTGCAGCCCCACCAGTGCTGAGTACAGGGGGATAGTCATTGCCCTAGTCCTGCTGGCCACACTATTCTGACACAAGCCAGGAATCCCGCAGGCCTTCTTGATTACTTTGGCAGACTGTTGGCCCATGTTCAGCCAGTTATCAACTGGCATCCCCGTGTCGTTTCCAGTGGGTAGCTTTCATGCCACTTTTCCTCAAGCCTGTAGCTCTGCATGGGGTTGTTGTGTTCTCCAGAGTTGAAACTGCCACTTTAAAAATACTGGCTATAGATCAAGGATTGCTTAGTCTCCCCTTACACTCCTGGAGAACATTGAGCCACCTTGCCTCCTTAGGGCCACAGCTCCAAATCTGATCACTATCTCACTGCTGGAGGTTTTGCCTTCCAGGAACAGTGGGCCAGCACTCAGCACCAGCCTTCCAGCACCACGCTGCAGGTGTACAACTCATAGCCAAGAACTGAGTCACAAACATCTTCCACTAGGTGTTAAGTCACTGAGGTAAAAAGCTTTTACTTTTCGTAAGAGATGAGTTAAACTGCTAACAAACAAAAGAGAGAGCAAGCACACCTTCCTGAGGCCAATGCTGAAGTCCAGGACAGCACTAGAAGGGTATAACTTTCATACCACTTCAACAGATATACTTGAACAGAATTTCAGACTGTATATTTAAGATCTTGATATTTTCAAATATTATACAGCTATTCAAACAACCTTTGTTTTTAAAAACTCTCAGAAAGGCTTATCAGCACTTGGTGTGCATGCTGGTGTGGATACTGTTGACCCCAGTGTATGACTTGTCATTTGGTTAATGCTGTGTAAGATTTGGACATAAATTAGTGGTGCTTGCTTTCAGATCTCATGGACAATGTATTAGATAGATGTCCACTCAGACACAGCAATAAATGTGAACTGGAAGCTAGCTGATACACACTGAAGAGAATCTTAGATTCCAAAGAAATAAACCAAAAATCAGAAAACCAAGCCCACAGCATCCAACTCTGTCCTCCCTCCCGTCACAGACCACTCCACCTCATGCCAATACACAGTCTACTATCCACCAAAGGGCTATTAGAACTGGTAGAACTTGGTGCATCTCACAGAAAACTTCCACTTGTCCATGCAGTACTTTCAAAAAACACCACCGGTTGCTATATAAATACCTCCTGTAAATACCATATCCTCAACGCTTAACTCAAGGATAAGTTATGCAAATGTATTTGCACTTGATTCCTTAAAAATTTAAAGTGGAAACAGATGACAACATCATGGCATTCCACTCAAATAGTCACACAATACTGAAACATTTCTGAGTCTCTCTTTACCACATACCAGCCTATAATAAATACACATAAAGGACTAAAGAATGAAAAAAATCACGAGTTGACTGGATGAGCATATGAAGTTCCATATGATATGCCTGATTTTCTCATTCCTAATTTAATCCAGCATTTTTGACTATAAAATCTAAAGAGAGGAGTAAGAGTTGTAACATTCAGATCCCTGGCTGGTTATGTTTTCAAAAGTAAAAATGAATGACATCTGATAAACTCAGAAAATTTGGATTTACATTGTTTTCTTAAATTAATGCAACTGTGAACATATTCAGAGATAGGATCAGGTCCATTTCTAGCAGCATGTTTTTCTTAATGGAATTTTCGTACTGCTGCTTTATTTTGTAGAAGACAGGCCTTTAACAGGTCTCATCTCACCAAGTGTACTGTAGGAAACTGCAACAAGAAGAAGCTATCTTTTTTTAAATTAATAGTTGCGTTGTACACAGAGAAACAGTTTCTATAGTTCACAGCAAGCAGTCACCCTTCTGAAATACTAGTTCAAAGACTCTGAAATGATTAAGCAACAAGCACTGTCTGCCCACTTTACTACAAACACTGCAATTTCTATGGACTCCATAAGGACAGAGCTGGGTCATGACAGCAGAGAGTTGGGCGGGCTGGATCCCAGGGGCGCAGTGAAGGGCTGCCCCACCTCACCTCCCCTCACCAGCACGGCATGTCCTTGACTGCCGTCACACAGCCACCCTTATTGTACCTGCACTCTCCTCTCCCCGTCAGACAAACTGCACTCTGGGCCAAAACAGTATTTCAACATGTTCTTTCAAGCTTTGTAGAACTTAAAGGTAAGTCTGAGGGGGTTTTTTGTGCTTATTAGTGGATCTGATTAATACGCTCTTTTATGTTGTATTTGGGAAGGCAATCAGTACTATGGTAGTCAAATTCTACTTGGAGTGTATTTCTGAGAAAATAATTGAAAATAAAACCCATTTTGTGATTCAAACACTAAAGCAGAGAAGTAGCAATCATAAGCAATGACAGTATTTTCCTCCAACTCATACTTTTCTTTAGTGGGTATTTATGATCTTATCAAGCAAGTATAGAACTTCTCTCAGAGTAAGTTCAGAGCCATTTTAAATGCCGCTGAGGGATGATGCTGCTGGTGGAGAGAAGTATTCTGTATATGACACTTTATAGGAAACTTCTGTTAGAATCTACATTGTTACTGCTTCTGTTGAGTTTAGCACTATCTAAAACTGACAGGAAACACTTCAGAAGCTAGGCCAGTGCATTTATATTTGTCAGGTTGCTATACAGTAAACAGAGGGTAAAAAATAAATTAATTATATGCTGCAATTCATATTTATATTCCTCTTGGTAATTTACTAAAAACTTATGCACTATTTTTTTTCTCAGAACAAAAACTAAAATACATTTAGGCTAAAATATGTAATATTCATTACTCATTAAATTTAGAAAAACATCATTTTTGGAGAGCAGTCTGAAGATTAGAGCAAAGAGCCACACGACCAAACATCCAGTATGTTTCTGGGACTATCATTTGCAATTATTTCTTTGTGAATTCTAGATGTGAAATAGTCTATCTCTTACTTTATATGTTCTGTCTATTTTTAGTTCATTGATGTAAAGGTAAAAAATGAGGCTTTTGTTAACTTTGAAAATTCTGCAAATACGAACATGTTATCTCAGATCAAACAAGTGCCATCAATTATTTGTTAATCCCATCACCATTTACTCCATAAATTAAATTACTTGCTAAGGTAGGGAAACAGCGAAAGAATCAACTTAATGATACGCAAAAGAATGTCATTTGAATTTATAATTCTAAAGATTATTATCTATCCATAAAAAGAAGTTGAAATTACTATTTTCTTGACAATTGCAGAAGTTTTGCAGACATTACGCCTATCACTGCCAGGTGCTGGGCTGTGGTTAAGAAATGTTGCAATTATTTTATCATACCAAAAATCTATTTTTACATACTCAGGTTCACATTGGAGGGCCATTTTTATGGGAAATTCCATTCACATCCTGGTGACCTTAAATAAGGGCCACTACATCTTTTTGTGAAGCCAGACACTGAAGGAGAAATTTCAATCTTCCCCTTTCTGGAACTGGCTTTTTTTTCTATTCAGTTGGCACAGGTCTCAGATGCAATGTGACTCTAGCAGCACAGAAAAAAATGCAGAGTGCAAAATCCACTGAAGAAACATGATGGTGACCATTGAATGTAAAAACCTCCTTCTTGACAGAAAAAACGTAGAGCTAATGTAGGTAACTGAACTGCAGCCTAATCCCCTGTCAATGTCAGTTCCATTCACTTTAGGCTATACCTATTGAACTGATTTTCACTGAGCTGGTACTGAGCAATGTGAATACCAGTGAACCAAATAGCACAATCTGTTTTGTTTTTTTCCTTTAATAATCTGTTCATAGCTTCCTTAAACATGTACTCAACCAGTTAATGTAAGTTTTGGGTTCTTCTACAAATTTGGCTAATCTACAGCACTGCTGTTTTACTGCAATAGCACTGCTTACATATTAAGCTCTAAAGGCAATGACTGTCCTTGAAGAACTTTAGTACTTTGCTAAATTGTATGAACACTGATGTAACACTAGAAAAACAAGAGTTAAGTATTGCACACAAAGGCAAGCAGTTCAACACAGCCTGAGAACTACAAGAACTTTCAAAGCGAGGAGCTTTGTTCTCAGCGGTTCCCCACAAAGATTACACTAGTCAAGACTATCACAAAAAATGATAAAGAATTTGTTTAGCAAGGATACTGACTCCTTTGTACACTGCTCTAGGAATTAAAATTACAGTCAATGTGAATGGTGCATAATTTCTGTATGTAGTTTAGTTGCAGTGAGGGATAATAAGCAACTTGACCAAAGAAACTCTGTTCACTTATATGACTATTAATACAATCATGTAAAAGAAACATCACTAATTGAAACAGTAATACTATTAAAATGAAAGCATGTGTTTTGAAAACTTTGGCGTTTTTTCCTCAAGGTTTTGTTGGTTTGTTTTTTTTTCAGCTATTTCTACTAATGAATCAAAATCTAATATTCACATAGTACAGCATTTAATAGTCCTCTGAAGGGCTATTGTTCATACTGTAAACACAATCGAAGCTGATAATTTAACTTCAACAGCGTTTTCTTTGGCTTGTTTGTTTGGGGTCAAAGTGGTTATCCTGAGTTTACCTGACATGCAGAAGTTCTCTCTTTTCTTTTTGTTAAGAAAGTTACAAATGTTTTCCAAGCACAGGTCCTTCACCATAGAACTTAACTTGGGAAATAAGCAATGTGGAGAAATGGAATATACATTAAAAAATAGATTAAATGACATTATATAAGCACACGTGTTTCCAGTAATGGTGCCACCTTCAAAGCTCAAAACAAATAAGAATAAAGCCGAAATTAGATACCTTGATACCTTTAATTAGCCATTGATACAGCATTACCCATAGGTGACTCCTACTGTCACTGTACATGCTCTTCGCATTGCTCTTAATGGTGTTACATACAAAGAAGCTAAGCTGGGGAAAATATAAAACAAAATAAAAAAACCCCAATGAACAAATTAATAAAACCAGCCCTTATTCTCTCTGCCCCCCCCATAAAAAACCACCTCAAAAAAACAAAACACAAAGCCTCAAAAATAACATCCATATGAAAAAGCGTAAGAAAGTAGGAGAAGCTTGAAGACAAAAGAAAAAGTTACTTTTTCCAGGTATAAATCTCTTTACTTCAGGTGGTGAAGTACTCATATACATGGATACTCAATTCATTAATGATGCCGAAGAATAACTTATTATAGAATTTACTCTGCTAGGAGAGCTCACGTATGGGAGTTAAAAACTGGATGATCCCAATCTGTTTCATACATAGAAAAAAATACCCCTCACCAAAACCCCACTGAACAACATATACTGAACAACAGGCCTACTACTATCATGTGACCTCAATATGAGTTTTTCTCGTTTTTCTCAATCTAACATTTGAAAAATTAATGCCTAATATACACTTTCCAGTTTCGTATTGCAAAAGAAGTTTGCACACAAATTCAGCCTCATTCATAACCTCTAGACTGATTTAGTTTTCAATTTGCTCCTAGCAGCATTCATATGACACTCACTGCTCAAGGTCACAAAACATTATCCATCAACTTTCCAGGTTAATTGAAAAAATTCTAATTATTCACAATGGAGCATAACTCTTTAGCATGCTCTTAGAATTGCTGCCTGCCCAGAAAACATTGCCTTGAGAATACCATCCATATGTTTCATTACCTAACCCTTTAGCAAAGTGGTTTTGAATTATTCCCTTCTGAGTATGAGGTCTCCTTATAGAACCATGGAATCTTCTTATGCAAATAAGCTTTAGTTCAAGAATCATGGAATAGGTAAGATTGGAAGGGAGTGGATCATCTGGTCCAACCTCCCTGCTCAAGCAGGGTCATCCAAGAGCACATTGCACAGAATTGCATCCAGTCAGTTCTTGAATATCTCCAATGAGGGAGACTCCATAACCTCTCTGAGCAACCTCTTCCAGCACAAGCACAAGAGAAGTCCTTCCAGGTGAAAATTCCTGTGCATCA